>PVIR01003562.1:0-87411 GCA_004026965.1 Petromus typicus
CAGGCTGGCCTTGAGCTCAGCCTCCAACTCACATCACAATCCTCCTGCCTCTGCCTCCCGAGTGCTGGGATTACAGGCGTGAGCCACCACGCCCGGCACTGTGGTATGTGGTACTGGTTGCTGCTGGGTCCACACCCAGTATTGTTATGTGGTTACCGGGGAATTGAACCCGGGTCCTTGCGCTTGCGAGACAGGCGCCAGAACCACTGAGCTAACTCCCCAGCCCCTCTGGGTGCCTGTTTAAAGGCATGCTGGAAATAGTTGTCGGTAATGTCCTCTCATTTAACGTAAGTTCCCTCAACCTACTGTTTAGCAGGTCCTGATTTTAAAGACCACACAGTCCCACAGGTTGTCAGATTCTGTATTTTAATCAATTCTACTAGCAATGTTCACCACATGAAACTGAAATATCTCCCTCATAGATTTAATCTCAGCCTTGAAAAATAACAGTCATCTTAAATCTAATAATAGAAAAACTCCTATTACCAATTATTGAGTTTTTATTATCTGCCAGGCCTTGGATTAGGCTTTATACTTCACTGCTTTGTTTCTTTCTGCTCTGAGCAAGAGATTTACACCCATTTTCAGATGGGGGAAACCAAGGCTCGGAGAAATGAAATGACCCATCCAAAATCACACCTGGGGTGTGGCAGGTTTGGAATTCAAGCATAGGTGTGTTTGAGTCCCAGGGAGGCATTTTAGGCTGGCACAATCCATCTCGGCTGCTGCCTCTTCTGGGACAGAACTGTAATGTGGACCAATAGTTCTGGGAAGTGAATTCAGGGAAAGGCCTACTCCTCTGAATCAGGGCTCTGTGGGGAACATAAACCCTCTAGCTGCCACTCTTCTGAAGGTACTGGGTTATGCTTTCTCAGTTAGACTTTCTGTCCCTTGTTATCGTCAGGTTTATTCTGTGTTTTTCTCAGGTCATCGGCAAGACAGGCTTGGCCTTCAGAAGGCCTGAGTGCCTGAAGTGAAAGGGAAACTAGGACCAGAAGAGGCATCTGGGACATGCAGACAGGAAACTAAGAATCCGAACTCAGATTGCTTTATTTGGGTCTTGGAAGAGCCAGTTCATTTTTCTAGGAGGCAATGTAAGCTTTCAAAGCGTTATTTTCAGTATTTCATAACTTCATTCAGAAATCATGCTCCATAAGTAGTGGGATAAAAAGCAACCCCAAACTTTTTGGCTTTGGGTAAAGCACCTCTGAAGTTGATGTGCTTTTATTCCTATTCTTTGGCTGTGGGTGATATCACAAGTAAGCCAGAGGTATTATTTTACTGTGGACTTTATTACTTATAGTTGATAAAACTTTTCTAAATGGGAAATGAAATAGATTCTTGTATAATAAATGTTGCCTTCTTGGTAGAAGGAAATGCTTAGGTCTATAAATCTCTGGGGGATAAAATAATTAGTGATTTTGATGAAAAGGCCGAAAACTCTGGATTTGGATGATATATTAGTTATCTATTTCTATATAGCTAATACTCCAAAACTTGCCAGCCTGGCAAAAATTTTTTAAATTTCACAGTTTCTAGGATCAGGAATCTGAGGTGCACTTTGGATCAGGGTCTTTCCTGAGGCCATAGTCAAGGTATCTGCTAAGGATGAATTTCATCTGAGGTGCAGCTGGGCTCCATTGCTTAACTCTTGCATAGTTGTTGGCCAAATTCAGTTTTGAAAGACTGTTTAATCGCAGGTCTCAGTTCTTACCTGGCTCTGGGCTAGAAATCCCAGATTTCTCTTACTATGGTAGCTTACAATGGAAAGAGAGAGAGAGAGAGAGAGAGAGAAGAAAGGAGCAGTGGGAGAAAAAAGTAGGAGGAGGAGGAAGAGACAAGAGAGCATGAGGATGTCTAGTGGCAACACAATTATTGAAATCTTGTGATAGAGATATTCTCTCAATGTTGTCATTCTGTTGGTAACAAGCAAGTTGCTGAAGGGAGAAGGGTGCACAGAAAACTGTTATAGAGGCTGCCTACCACAGAGAGCATCTCAGCCCATTCCAAGACCAAACTCTGAGGACACTGGGATGACCCTGGCATTGCCTCTTAACTCCCCTGCCATGAAGTAATTCAACTGCCCCATTTTCTTCATATTTGACAGGATTGATAGTATTAGTGTTCACCTTTTGATTCATTGTGTGACCCCTTTCACTGTGGAATGAGCTCCAATAAGGATGGAGTGTGAAATTAGCAGCCTCTCATATAAGAATTCGGTGTCCCTCCCCATCTCACTTTGTAGAGGATTGGATAAGAGTCATATATCTGACTTTTGGACATTGTGGATAGAACTGATGTAGGCCACTTTCAGATCTAGTCATTAAAAACCTCCAGCATGATTTATCCCATGCCATCTCCCCAATCTGCTGGTTGGATGACAACACCCGAAGCAGCCTTGGAAGCCACACCCTGAAGATGGCAGGTCTTAACCTGAATTTCTAAAGGGTTTTGTGGGAATGTGGCTTTACTCACCACCATTCCTGCCCCTCCTTGAGATTGTTGTGAGAATTAATCTTCTATTATGCCAACTCCACAGATTTTAGGGTTGATCTGATAGAGTAGCTAGCTTTTTATCACTAAAGACCAAAGATAAAACACTTTGAACAGTAACTGACATATAAAAATCATGCAACAAATGTTGTTACCTCCACTATCACCATCCTGACCAAACTTCTGCTCTGCTAAGAATTTGCAGACTCTATCTTTCACCTTCCAGCATTGCTGAAAAGATTAGTTCTCTATTTGATGCATAAGGAACCTGAGTGCTGAAATGATTTAGTCCAGGGCACAGAGCATGGACTGGGGTATTCCTATAAACTTGGTTTTCCGTCTTGTTCTAGCATCTCTGGCATCCACTTAACCCTCTCAGTGTTGCTGGTTTTGTCTGGATCCAGTTACTATAGTGACACCCTTGTAGGAGAAGATTGTCTTCAAGCTGGCATCTCACTTACTTTCTGGTCAGATTCTGAATCCTTGTTCACACTGTGTTGTACAGTTCAAAGAAAGAGTTTCACATCCACAAATGTCACAGTTGCTATAAATCATTTTGTCATATCCTCTGGAATTCTTCTTCTTTGCAAGTTCAGAGGTTTCACTTAGATTTGAATCATATGATGCCACCTTTTAAATCATTGTAGAAGGATACACTGTTTCTAAAAATCCTAACTTCCAACAGAGCACTTTACTTCTTCATTTTAAAAGGTAAAAACAAAGAGATGGTTTACGAGACCCAGGTGGGTGCCTTGTTTGCTGGCATTTCAAGCTGTTCATAGTATAATTTTGCTTTTCTGTTGTGGTGTCCCTTTATGAAATGTGGCTCCACTGAATGTGCTGGGAGTGTACAAGATAGGTTTCTGCTGAATTCTCAGACTCTTGTACCAAAAGTCAGCCCCATATGTGTCTTGAAACCCCCCTTTATTATTCGCCACAGAAATCTGCCTGTAGCTGATGCTTTGTCACGCCGATTCAACAGAATTTGGGGCAAAATTTAGAGAATCTTGAGTGCTTGTTTCCATTCAAATCACTACAGATCCTTGACTTACTATGGTGAGGCATTGTGCTGCTTGTTGAAGGCACAAGAATCCCTCTGCTGCCATCTCTGTCCTTCTCTGCTCTGAAAGAGGAGAGACATGGAGGGGAGTGGTGAGGAGGGAGAACAGGAGGAGGAGAGAACAAGACAACGGGTAAACAAGTACCATAGAAAAGGCATTGTGGGTAGGAAAAATCTAAAAGCATTATTTTATATAACCTTGGATCCCCCCTCTAATATTTCTAGCTATGTGACATTGGGAAAGTTAAAGAGTTTTTCAGAACATAGATTTTTTTTCCCTCTTATTTATGAAGCAAATACAAGCTTTTAGTGTTTGAGCATTTGAGATAAAGTATGTAACACATTTAATCACAATGGATGTCCAGTAGAGTGGGACTGTTAGAACTATGAGGCATTTGCTTAGCATTGCTTCTCACCTGCTGAAAATCAGGTGAATGGGGTAGCTCGTTTTGTCCCTTTGTCTGTGGTGGGTGTTTTAGTTGTCAATCATAAGACCAGTGTACATATGCTAGGAAGGAAAGGACTCTAAGATAAAATGGTAAGGGACTGGGAGGAGTTGGATAAAAGGGTGCGTGCTCAGAGAAGGTAAGATTCCAGGCCAAGTCTCACAGAAGGAAACTCTGGAGTGTATCACTTTTTAGCACTTAACTCTCATTGTTACAAACTGATCATTCATTAGCCAAAGGGAAGAAAACTCCAAGAAAATGTGGCTTGCTTCCCATCCGGAAGACAGTCTCAAGTGTGAGTCTAAAGTAAAATAACACAAAATGTAGCAGAGCATTGCATAGAAATAGGACAAAGGATCTGAAGACATCTAGGTGGAGCCCCAACTGTGTCAGTCAGAACTCCCCATTCCAAAAATTTAGGGGACCTTAGCTCTGACCCAAGTAATCCTAGTAAGAAACATGCATTCTCTTTGGTTCACAAATGCAGGAAGTTTAGAAAGTTTATCTATCAAAAATACGGCTCCTGGGAGGTATCTGGGGCATGGCTTTGGAGTCAACTTCGTTTCAGATAAAACTCTCCACCCACTTTGTATAGCCCGTGTATCTTTTTTTTTTTTTTTTTTTTTTTTTTAGGTTTTTTGAGACAGGGTCTCGCTTTGTGGTTCAGGCTGGCCCTGAGCTCAGCCTCAAACTCACATCACAGCCATCCTCCTGCCTTTGCCTCCCGAGTGCTGGGATTACAGGTGTGAGCCTGGCACTGTGGTATGTGGTACTGGTTGCTGGTGGGTGTGGGTCTCCACACCCAGTATTGTTATGTGGTTACCGGGGAATCGAACCCGGGTCCTTGTGCTTGCAAGACAGGCACCGGAACCACTGGGCTAACTCCCCCGCCCTAGCCCGTGTATCTTAATCCATTTCCAAATGCTTACACAACCGAGTGCCACAAACCAAACCAAATTATAAACCCAGTAAATTATGTTTCTGGAGGTAGGGAGGTCACAGAACACACCGCTAGCACTGGTACGAGGCTCCGTATTACGTGATAACACTGTGAAGGGTACAGAAGTTTGTGAGGCAGAAGATCGCAGGCAACCCGGGCACCTCCTGCAGGACGTTCATGGCTTTGTCACCTCCTGAGAGGTCCTGCCTTTTCACTCTGATACAGTGGCAATCTGATTTCAACTTGATTTTTGGAGGGAACGTTCAAACCGCAGCACTGTATCACTGTAGCCATTGATTTAAACTCTGTGACTTAACTTTTCTTGTGTATGAAGTAAGGATAACAATACAGTTTCTGTAAGTTTGTTGTAGGCTGAAATGTAGGCTTTATGCTCTTTATGTTCACTGATTTATTGGACAAATATATACTGAGCATCTGCTTGATGTCAGACTCAGGGCTAAGGGTGAGTACACTGAAATGAATCTGCCTCGGGGAATGCCAGACCTTGGTATCTAGACAGGGAGACAGACACATAAGTCATAAATGCTACGGCCTGTCTTCTGTGCCTGCTATCTCTTTTTGTCCTCCTTGCTGTGCCTCTGTTTTTGACTGAGCTGTTCCTCCTTTCCACAC
The DNA here is from genome assembly GCA_004026965.1 of Petromus typicus. NCBI lineage: Eukaryota > Metazoa > Chordata > Mammalia > Rodentia > Petromuridae > Petromus > Petromus typicus. Next base: position 5,573 of record PVIR01003562.1, read on the forward strand.
ACTTCCTCCTGCCTACCATCTCTGCATTTCTGTCCAAATCCCCCTCCCCACCCCCACCCCATACATACTCAGTTCTTACACCACCTGGAGGCCAACCAGGCTGCAACCTCTTCACATTCCTCCCTGCTGCTGCTGTTTTCCAAGCTCCCTTTCAAAAGCTGTACAGTCTGCAGTTCTCAGAAATTTGATTCAATCCAGACTCTGAGCTGTGACGGAAGAGGACTTGGAGATAGCACCAACTATCTATAACTTCACTTAAAGTGTGAGGGTTATGGATGGGAGTGTAAGCAACTGCCAGTCCTGAGCAGGCAGCCCTAAAGAATGACAAATAGAATTCATGGTTAGTTTGTCAGTAGTGGGGATGAGGTGAGTCCCCAGCTATTTTGCAGATAGGTGGGCCCCTAAGAACATTAGGATAGGACTTAGAAATTCTTGGTCTTAATTCTAGCTAGCTGCATGATCTTGACTATTGTTTTCCTTATTCATAGATGTGGTATTTTAGGACAGTTCTGGCATCTTTTTTTTTTCCCCCCAGGAATTCTGACTCTAAATTTCTTATTCCTTTTCCCTACATTGTGTCTTTCTCTGGGAATAGCATCCAGTAGGTACTCATGTAATAACAACCAACTCCTTTTTATTCCAGAATTCTGGAGAATGAATATCATGGGGTTTGAGAAAGATCTACATCCAGGGCTGGGAAGCAGATGCAGCTGGCTAGAACCAGTCAACTCTTTTTGTGAAGTCAAGGACAGCCACCATAGGTAAAAAGACAAACCATGGTGATTGATCCAAAATGGCACATCTGAGACTCAAGTCTCATGACTCAGCAGTTCTCTGGGGTCAGATACTTTCATTTTAAGGACCAATCAAAGATTTTGATGCAAGCAGTTGGTAGATCCCTGTGGACAATCCCTTCTAGAAGTCTGAGTATGGCCATCAGTTTTTGGTCTGCCTCTCCTGTAGTAGTGTAGGATTGCTAAGTCTCTTTCTTCCTGTAAACAGTAGAACTTTTTACCTCCACCCTTGTCTTTCTTCAGAATTTCTATGAGAAATACATCAAGGAGCAGATAGAAAAACTCCAAGAAATATGATGGCCTCTGTGTGTGATGTTCTGCCTCTAAACATCTGCCTTTCTACACTCGAAGTTAGAGTGACAATAGACAGAGACTCTGTCAGCAAACACTTCAGCCCCTCACTCCATCTCCTGTATTTTATACCTCTTGAACCCCACTCCACCTTCCCCCTAGCTATTCCTATAGCAGTGAGCTGTGCAAGTGTACAGCTGTGCAGGTGTACACAGACAGCACAAGGAATAGGTATGCTGCAGGGCCCCTGCTCTCTGCCTCCCTCCTTCCTCTCCACCCCCGGCATGTAGGAGGCATGTGCAAATCTGGGAGTGTGTGGGGTTAACACCTCATGAGTTGAATCTTAACCAACAGAGGAAGGAACTATCATACATGGTCTCTATATCTGTCCTGTGAGGGAAAATTCTGAGTGATTTATGTCAAATTCTTCGTAAGTTCCTAGTGGGGGGCTGAAACTCCCTTGTCCACAGTAGTTATATGCTCCACAGTGAGCCCCACGGTTTTCCTTCTCTTCTATTTTACTCCCCCTATCTCTTGCCTCCCTTTATTATGGTAACTATTGAACATAGCACCTTACTTAGGGTCTGGTTTAGGAGAAACCCAGGCCAGTATGACCTTTTGTTATCTGGTCATACCAACCTAGAGCTCCAATAAGGACTCCAGATCTAAAACCATTATCTAGCAGCCCAACTGTTTACTGAGTGACAGAGTGAGGACACATAGCCAGAATGTGATGGGCCACTTCCCACTTGGCCAAAGAAAACAAAGTTCAAATCTGAGCTTGTGTTGCAGGATCAGTTATAGTATAGATAAAATGTTCTGCAAAAATACCTGGTACAGAACGTATTTCCTCAAGACAAATCAAGCCACCATTCCTTCAGTTGCTTCTGTGTCACTCCAAGGAGAGTCACAGTCCTGTCTTCTGTAGTCTGGCCTCCAAGGAAACCGCCTTCTGTGGTGTGACTCACCCCTCTCAGCGTGGTGCCCCAGCTCCTACTGGCCTCCTTGCTGTTCCTCAGATGCTCCAGGCTGTGCTGCTCATCCTCACCTCTTTGGCAGTGTCTCTCAATGGTCACAATTTGGTCTTCCCACTCAGGGGACATTTCTTAGTGTCTGGACATGGCCTTGCTTGCCACAACATACAGGAGCAGGTTACTACTGGTATCCGGTAGGCAGGAGCCAAGGATGAAGCTGAAGATCATGTGAGGAGAAGGACCGTCCCCCCCCAACAAGGCAGAGAATTTTCTCTTGGCCATGTTGGAGATCAGAAACTCTGCAAGATCCTTCTTTACGCAGCCCCGTTCCTTCCATGACTCTCTTTCCCCTTTTTCAAGTCTCTACTTACATTTTCCCTTCTCAAGGAAGCCTGACACACACCATCAAGACTGCAGTTTTCCCTTCCCTGGCCTTGTCTCCATCAACCTTTTGATCTGTCGTTAGCCTGCTCATTATACACTTACTACACTTAGCCCTCTGTATCACATTGTATTATTTGCCTACTTATGCTTCCTTGTATGTCCTGCCTCTCTAGTTCCAATCCATGCACATTGCCTGGCACAATGGATTTTCCTCAATCAGAAATTCCATAAGAGTCTGAAGCTTTGATTGCTGCTATATCTCCAGCCCTTACTAGTGACTGTAACAGTAGAATTCAGTACACATTATTTTAATGATTTAGTGAACAGAAATATTTTGGAAGTTGGAATTGTAAAGATAGAATTTTTTTTTCTTTCCACAATAACATTGTCATGGATGCTTAAAGGGAAAACTACCAAAAGAATAAGGGAGATGGCATTAGGATCTGAAAGATTTCTTAAAGACATTGTATTTCTTTATCAACAACTTGATTCTGTGTACATCACCTTGTCACTCAGTAAAGCAAAGTCCTTAGTGTTTCCAGTGATCAGCACCCTCAGAATTAGAAGACACCGCAAAGAAATTCATAGGCCCTGGTACCTTACTACTTACACAAGGATGGGCCCTTTAAGCTTTTACTTTGTGCTTGTGTCACACAGTAAGGCTACATGAACGGGTACCCTGCAGAAATTCTACCAATTGCAAGCTTAATTCCTCAGTCTTTTCCCCATATCCTCTTCACATTCCCTCCCAAAGTCAGTCAGCTCATGAGCTGAGAGAGAAATATATCCACTTGGGTACTATTACATCTTGTATCTAGCTATCCCCCTAAAGTTTGATGTGTTTGCTGACAGGTGGGACTTTTCAGATGTGGCCGGATCATATGTGTGTGATGCTAGCTTAGCTCACAGATTGGTTTTGCATAGCTCTGGGTGTAGATGATGGATTTATTGAAGATGGAGGACTCCTCCTGGGTGGTGGTGGCACCAACCAATAGGCTTATAGTCTTGATGAAATAAAAAGGGAAGGGAGAAAGAAGAGTCCTTGTGCTTCCCGTCTGCCGTCCATGGACCACTTCTCCCCTGCTAGGCCCTCTGCCATGCAGTCTTGTTTTGGAGCCAGGTAGGTGCAGACTGAAATGTCTACAAACTGTGAGCTAAAGTCAACTTTTCCCCTTTATGTTGTGGATGTTGGATATTTTATGCTGGGAAAAAGAAGCTAACTAAGACAGATACTAAATACTCTTAAGAACAAATAGAAAGTTCCACCGTGAGGTCAAAAGGTCGACACAAGAGAGATGTTTCTATTTCTCTTAACACTCACCAAGTTTAAGAAGACAAAAATGAGATGTCACTGAAAGTTAACTTTTTTTCCCTTCCCTTTTTAAAAATCTCATTTCCTGATTTCTCTTGGGAGATTGAAAAGTGTCTTCTCACACATTTCTCATTATCAGAACTTAATGAGAATTCTAATTAGGGCTACTGGACACTTAGGTGGAAGTTTTCAAAATGTAGTTCTGGCTTATTTGTCAGGATGCCAGTCTTTTGCATGGTTGCCAAAGATGCTAAAAATAATAATGATAATAATAATGATAATGATGATAAGGCTATCATTGAAAACCTGCTGACCAGAGAATATGTTGGAACTAGTCTTTACAACAACCATATGGGGTGAGAACCATTAACCCTAATCTTAACTGAGGAAACAGGGCCAGAGTGGAAACTAAGCACTGAGAAACTGGCCGAAGTGGAGTTCAAACACAAAGTTTGTTCTTTGATTGTGAACTTTCCATGACCAGCCTTCACAGATTTTGGAGAAAGGGAAGATGAGACAGCAAGACAACTAATCTCAGCTTCTGAAATGCCCATCAATTTTAATCAGAATGTTTATGATGTGTTATTTTGTCTCCAATCATTGTTACCGGGTCTTTCCGGGAACAGTGCTGTAGTTTAGGGAACCCCAGGAGACTCTGAGACATCCAATTAGAAGGTCAGTAATAGCAGATCCAAGAATAAACTGATTGCTTATTCATTAGTCTTGTTATTTCTGGCCACTTCCATCTATCATGTGGAGTGCTGTCAGAAAAAACCATGATCCTCTTTGCAGTGAGGGCCTCTTGGCCCAGCCAATCCCATCAGCCAGAACTAAGCGGTTTCGAGGGCAAATCTTTCTGATGTGATATCAAAATTCTGCTGCCTCTGGGGTTTCCCAGTGAATCCTCAGTGAACATCTTCAGCAAAGTGAAAGAGCTGGACTTTGGTAAAGGAAAAGATAGTTCCTTCCAGGCTCATTAAACACCAGGCATCTTGTTGAGCAGATATACCCAGAGGCAACAGTCTTACAATGAATCAGCAGATTAATACCAGGTTAGGGACGATCAGACCGGAACTGGCAGTGTCTAAGCAGCAAGAGAGTACCAATTGTCCCTCTCTGTCCTCTCCCAGGAGGCCTTTTGCATTAACTTTTTCCATTTATTCGGTATCTCCCTTCTTTCTCTTCCATTCGTGCTCCGGAACCGGTACATCTACTTCATAGCACCATGCACTTGTATACGTGGCTTCACTAGGTAGAGTGCGCCATTAATACCTGCGGTGTCTCTCTGTGTGCTCACTGCTTTCCCATGTCTGTCCTTCCCCTTTCATCCTGGCTCTGCCTCTGTCTGTGTCTTTCTTCTCTCTCTTCTTTTCCTTTCTTCTCTCCCTGTGTCTTTATCTGTCTTTTTGTCTGTCCGTATGTCTGTCCCTGCCTCTCTGTATCTGTCTCCCCTCTCTCACACATGCATACACACATTTTCTCTCCCCTTTCTCTCTCTCTGTCTCTCTGCTTTGTCTGAGTGTCTGCCTTCCTTTATGTCTTATGTGCTTCTCCATCTCTAAAAATCTGCTTCCTCTGAAACAAATTCTTTCCTTTGACTTCTGTCTCCACATGGTGGGGTTTTATGTGTCTCTCCTTTACTGCTCTTGATGTCTCTATTTTATATTCAAAGATTAATTCTGTCTTTAGATCTGTCCATATTGAGCCTTTATCATACCTTGCATTCCTACTTCTGATGTTCCAGAAAAGTACCACGCAAGCTCAGAAGGCAGAAGGTAACTCATCCATGACTGGCTTCCATCACCTGGTGTCAGAAGCTGCCACATTTTCCTCCTTCATCTTCTCCGTCCAGTCTATTTCCAGTATCTGCCAGTGCAATACTGTATATATTATTCAAACATTAATCCCACCTCCCTATCATTACTGGTAATCTAATCACTCAGCATATTAGAATATGAGGGTCTGCTATCTGTGATAGGTCTAGGAAGGAGTAGCAGAAAATTCAGAAAGAGATAGGACCCTTATCTACTGGTAGAAGAGGTAGCTACTATCTTGCCTTGAGTTTGCATCATTTCATGGCTGGGTTGAGGGAAAAAAAATTTCTTCTCTACTTACTTTCCATTCTTCCATCTATCATGTGGAGTAGACAGAGTACTTCGATTTGTGTTTGAACTTTTTCTAGGGTCCCTTCCCGATAGAATAAAAAGGTGTCATTCAACAGCCTTTTAAACTTGCTCTGCAACTCACTAGGCTCATCTTTTCTCTTTCTCAGTCTTTTTATTCTCTAAGAAAATTGGATGTCAGAAACTTCTGTTTGTCTGCCATGCTTTTCCTTCCACTTAGGCTAGTGCATTTCTCTGCCCAAAATAACTTTCCTTCCATACCTACTTAACTCTCTTCATTAAGACATAGAACTGGATTTTCCCACCCCTTCCAACCAGCTTCAGATGCCTCCATTCATAGCTTGGAAATATTCACTATTGAAGTTATAGTGGACTGCTTTATAGTCATCTGCTTGGGTATATTTTTCTAGAAACTATTTCAAGATTAATTTGTTGCTAAATCATCATAGCCTGAAACAGGGAAATACACAAGGCAAATTGAAAAACACATGAATATCTGAACAAGAATAAATGAACGAGTGATTGCATGGGTCAGTACTGTTTTTACTATACCACGTGGCTGTTCTGAGTACTTATGATGCTGCTTACTAAGTGCAGGAACTGAAAACGTGACCTTGGTCACAGTGCTGAGGTATCTTGATTCCTTTGAGCATCTACTGAAAGCAATGGTCCCTTCCTCAGAAAAACACACATGCGTACAATGAGAATTAATGGACTGTGGTATTAAAACGGGTTGACCTTTGGTGCCCTTGGACTCCATATTAGGAACTCCAAGTCTAGAAAGGCTGTCAGTATAGAAATGACCTAGCAGGAAATCTTTTCCTATTTAGAAACTTGGGTACGAGCAGAGTTAGGATTGTCCTCTAGAGGCAATGTATTTCTTTCTGGCCATGGATATGGAAACTTTTCCAGGAGAACATTTTCTTTCTAACTTTGTTGCAACTGATATGAGATGCTTTTTTATAGCCCTGGAGACAGTCTTAGAGACACCACAAAGGTAATGAATGTAATTAAGCTGGTCTAAATAGTACGTGGCTTACTTCTTATTAATTACACAGCAAGGTACTTAACTTCTGGGATTCTCTTTCCTGATCAATAAGATTCAACTCACAATAAAAATCCCCAGATGGCATTGAGTAGATAACATTCCCAGATGGTGACTAAGACAACATCTAGTTACATAGCCCATGCTTAACAATCATACTATTATCTTCATCATCACCTAAAATCCAGCTCTCTAGGTCTCTTGATGCTTTACTTTTATAACAACATTGTCTTTTTTTTTAACTACTTCTTTTCATGCAGTAGAGGGTTGTTGCCAGGCATTTCTTCCAGGTATTATTTCTGCCAATTTAAATATTGTAGTCTAAGGAACAATCCAGATGTATTTGCAGATGTTGCCACCTCTCTGTGAATGTCTGCTATGATCAAACATTTATGTCAAAGCCTTTGGCCTGACCTTTAGAACTAGGAAGTTTCCATTGCCCCTAATGTTTCAGACTCCCTTCTGAGCTCCTTAGAAGCTATTCAGATTTGAATTCTGCTTAGTATGTGCCTTTTGAAGAAAAACCCAGTTTAAATACTCTATTTTATTGGTGACCTAAACCCATGTTTACCATTTTCTTTGCAGAGAATGCTGAGATTTCAAAAGCAAACTTCAGCAAATAAAATCATTATGACCAGACTTCTCAGTATCCCCTATGCAAATGGATAGTTTTGCAAATTGAAGAAAATGTGCATTTTCTTCATTTTACTTGGCTGAAATTTGACCAGAAAATCTTTGCAGCCTTAAGGCCATGTAATTTAGTGTTCTTGACACTCTTCTACCATCTGTCAGCCACTCTCCAACCTTAGTTCTTCATCATGATAGCACCTTTTGGAGGTAGTAAAAGTCTGATGACCTAGAATAGTTACAGTAATGAAAATTATATCTAAATAAATTTTCTGGTTCATTAGAGAATCATCTTGATATGAAAAGATAGTGTTGTAGTGCTATCCCTGTGGCTTAACCACATGTCCTTTGTGAAGTTAGTTAACTTTATAATATTTTTATTATTCTAGCCAAGAAATGGAAATGGAAAAATTTCAAGGCTTATTTGAAGGTTAGAAATGAGTTCATAAAACCTATAGCATGTGATAGATTCTTAGTAAATATGGTTGTGTTTTACGTAGTTAAATATTCATTTTATAGTGATTACTGTGTGCCCTCCCCATTCCTGGGAAATGGTGACACAATGGTAAATAGGACCATGTTGTATATACCCTTAAGGAATCTAGGGATAGAATATGACATGTTCTATAACTAGGAAGTTGGGGACATCGTTGAAGATGAATGTAACTCAGGCTGGATCTGTAGGTTTATGATGGTCATGATGATGAGGAGAAGGAGGAGGAGGAGGAGGAAGAGGATGATTGTTATGGGGTGATGGTGGGGATAATAGTTATGATTTTAATTATGATAGTGGTGGTGCTGATAGTGATGGTTGAAATGATAATTTTGCAACTGATAGTTATAACACTCACCTTTTAGGAGACATTGATACTATGTGATTTGACCAGGGCCTCATGATGATGAAGAGTCCAATTCGCCTTAGGGTTCTTCTTGACTTGAGATCCCACACTCTCATCAGCTTTCTCTCTCCCTCCCAGTGAAGCAAGCTTGAGGATTTATTCTGAAGTTGATCAACAAGGAGATTTTAAGCATGTGAATCCTTGATCTGTGATTATACTCATGTTAAGTCTTATGGTACAAACTCAATATTTTAAATATTTCATGAATTCCCATAGCAAGGGCACAAAATCATAAACACTTTCTGTTACCTGGAACTGATAAGTGGCCTGATGACCATGACTATCCTGAGCCCAAAGAGAACTATGAGATAGGAGTTAGATTTAAATTTATCTGTAGCCAAACTCTGCTGGACAAATAAGAAATGATTCCCTGGAAATCAAACCACCTCTCACCTTGGCTCTCTTGCTGAGGATCTCTGTGGATAGGAATTTGCTGGCAGAGGGAACCTGCAGAGTGTCATTGTGCAGCTGTAATATCAACAACATGACAACAGCCTCAAAAGTAGTGCATAGAAAACATAGACATTAATTAAATCAGCCAACCCAGGTGGGCCCATCTGTAGAGACTTGGGAAGTGGAGATAAGAGCCAGAATCATTCTTGGAGGTTCAGACTGGGAGGAAAACAACATCTTCACACACCCTTCAATGCTCTAAAACAATCTCACAAAACAATAGGCCATCAATCATCCAGCAAAAAAATAACAGTCCTGATATGCTCAGTGCCTGAAAAGAATTAAGTTAATGTCAGCTGTGAACTGATGTGTAGCAGCTGGAGAAGGGATGCCATGTAGCCAGAAGAGGTGGATTGTCATGAAATATTCTTATAAACCCAAATCTAAGATCCTGTTACCTGTAGCCCTCTGATGAATTCTAGGCCCATTTTGCAGTTCCTTCCTTTTGCCAACACACCAGTGAACCCTTTGCTCTCTCAACACTCTTGTCTCTAGAAGAATCCATGTTAGGTTGTATCTTACTAATTGATCTGCCTCTTTGCCAACTAAACTGGAAACTTTCCAAAGCTAGAAATTATTTTGCTTACTTTGGCAATTTGGCCCATGGTTGGAGCTAAACCACTTTCCATTTTCTAGCTTAAAAAAGACTGTTGAATGAATCATGAAAGGAAGGAAGCATAAAGGAAGAAAAACAGATGTGCTAGCTAGCCATTCTCCATGTACTGGGGCACCTCACATAAAGCATGGCTGTCGGGGTGCACAGCATTCACTGTGCTCTATAGTGGAAATATACAACACTGATCCTGGCTCATTCACCCTTAGGTTCTACGGGAGACATGGACTGTCTGTCTGATCTCTTCTTTCCTACTCATCTACCTAAGGGTGCCCATGCCTTCTGTCCCTACCCCATGAGGAATCTTTTCCTTATTCTTTATCTAAATCTAGGTTTCCTAAATCTCAGTCTACTTGCCATAAATTTCATTGCAAAATTAGTTTTTTCCCTGTGGATTTATAATTTGTATCATCTTTTAACTTCATTGCCAAAGCCTCCATCCAACTTCCCTCAGCCCAAGGCAACTATACTATCCTTTCCAATAAACCTCTCTTTTAGCTACATCCCCCTGGGCATGGATATTGGTAAGAAATTCTAATTTGGGAAGTTCACAGTCTGGGGTTTGTGGATGGTTCCCCTAAATTCCATTATTAGAAACTCATGATTCCTCTGTGGCTTCATTGAAAAAGCATGGTATGGGATTGCACCACTGTCAGCTTCCGGAATTTGGTCACATGCTATGATTGCATAAAATGTCACATTTGGGAGAAGCTGAATGACAGGGATATAGGACCAGTCTTCACTATTTCAGAAACTTATTGCACTCTATATAATTAATCCAAAATAAAACATCTAAGATATGTAAACAGAAAACATGTGAAATTAAAATCCTTATCCATATACCTATTTTTCAAGGAGGAAATTCACAATTTTTTATACATTTCTTAAGGTAGAATGTAATGTACTAAACTTTATGAACACTGATAAAACTATTCATGTAATCCTGAGTGTTGGTACCTCTTCCTACCACCTTGGTGTATCTTGCTTCATAGGCTGCCCTTTGTCCCCGTCTCTATCTGTTTCTACAACAAAACAGGAAGGAGAAAAGAGAGACATCACTTTAAGTGTGTAGACAGAAGACCAGGAGGAGAATTTCCATGGTTATTTGACCTCAGAGTAAAATGTCCAAAATGCAGTTAAACATTGTGTATTGCAGAGATTAACTTCTTTCCAGCATTTGTTCTATGTATCATTATGCTGAGCAGATTGTCTTGTTCTCATTTCCTACTTGGAGTTGCATTTCAAAATATCCTTCTAAATGCTATAGATTTGAATTTCTAGAGATCCCTGCTTTAAGAGTCATCATGAAAGTTGACTAAAAGGTTACTTATATTTGTTGTTGACCACTGACCACAGAACCTTCATTTTAGTTCAAAACTGGTAAAAGAATTCACCCTCACAAAATAAAGCTATGTCCTTAATTTCCCAAAGAGGGAAATCAGTAAACCTCTGGGAAACAGTTGTCTGTCTTCTCTCCCCTCCCCTCGCATCTCCTTTTATCCCTGCCACTTCCCCTCCCATTTCCTCTTTTCTTGTCTTCTATTGTCTTATCCTTTCATTTATTTACACATTTGGTATTTATTTATTCATGAAGAATCTGCAAACACCAAACCATGTGCTATGTGCTCAAGGTAATGAAACCAGTGAGACTCTGTCCCTTTTCTCCAGGGGTGGAGAGTGTAGTTTGGGAGACAAACTACTCTTTCTGCAGAAAGAAGCAAAAAACAGCTCACAGTAGAGGGAGCAAATATTCAGAGAGTGTGTTTTCAGAACCAATTCACAGTGGCATCAATCTTCTAAACTTTTACTCCTCTTCTTCTGCAGGCTTGGACAGGGAGAAGCTCTGTATTTAAGATATGGGATTAGAAGCAAATATTCGATGCTACTCACCATCCAGTGGACAAGAAAGTAGGTATGTGTTTTGCTTTATTTCCTTTTTGTATTGTCATGTTCAGTGACTGCTTCTTAAGCTATATTAAATATATATAAATATTACATATATATATTACGTGTATATATATATATATGTATATATATAAAATCTCAGAGCAATTGGCTGTATAATAAAAAGTTTCTACTAGTCTTATGAGGGAAAGCAGAAGTCGTTGTTCCTCATGTCTCCCGATCTTCCTCTTGGGTACATCTGCAAAGGCAAAGACTTTTAGTCTTCCAGAAATTTAACTCTATATTTATAAATTTGCATTTATTACTATTTTGGCTACTTTTTCCCCAGATGCTATTTATTGATTTCCTTCTTTGGGAAGATCAAGACTTTGTTCTCATGTATGAGGGTGAATTCTCTCTCTAGTGATGGACAAAGATACATCTCTGTGGTTCTGAGAACCTGAAATATTTCTTTGGAATCCTCTTTAGGCCGTTCCAGCCATGCCATGAGGCTTGTCCACACCAGAGAGAGAGAACTTAGATGGGGGACAGTGTTGGCAGGTTCAATCACATGTGCCACTTTCTCACTGTTGCTGGCTGTGACTGTTTCTCAAGTGGAAATGCTCAGGGAGGCCTCCCAGAATGCAGCCTGGCTTTGCCAATGCAAGATGAATAAATAACAATGAGGTTTTGGAAGTTCAAGTACAGCTCTAGGAACCCTGCTGAAGGAGGCACTTGGTGGTGGTGAGTAGAAAAGAGAAAAAGAAAAGAATATCTGTGAAAGCCCTTGCACAGCTGGAGGAAGGATGGAGATCAGCCACTCTTGGGAGTAAGCCCAGAGAATATTAAAACCACCCCCACCCCAAGGCCAGGGATTGTTTAGTGCATGGCCCGTGTTGGTTAACAACTTACCTAACACTCAGGTTGAGCCTCCTATCAGATTGAGTGCTGAAAATAGTGGGGAAAAATGTTGTAGGAAAAAGACCTAGGGTTTTAAAATAAAACTAGGTAATAGCATCCATCAGAATCAAGTTGCTAAATCAGAGAGAACTTTTGGTGGATAACATTATAAAATAAAAGGCATGTCTTTAACAACATTTTCCAAAAGTCTTTGGGTTAAAAAGTGGGACAACAAAATGAGACAATAGTCTCAGCAAAGATGGCAAATCAGGACTTGATATTTTCTAATGTACAAAGCTTACAGAATCATTACAAGAATCAGTAAAATTCTGAAAGCTGAAATATATGAGAAAAGAAAAATCACAAAGAGGAAACAATAGCTTTAAAATACATGGGAAGTATTCAACCTTATTGGTAACAAAAGAATTGCAAATTAAAATGGTGATACTATTTCTAGCTAAAACATGTGCAACATTTCCAAAAAATGAGAACGTCCATACTGAGAGGGTGTGGTGAAATCAATACTCTCATACAGTGCTGGAAGCAGTGAGTTTGTATTGCCCTTTTGGAAAGCCATTTGACAGTAGACATCAAGACCTTAAAAATATCTGTGTTTCCCAGTTCAGTAGGTCTCCTTCCACTGTGGCAAGCTTAAATGTTGCCAAAAATTTTTTTCTGTATTAAAAAAACTGGTGGTGTCATTTACAGTGTTGAAAAGGAGAATGTGATTTAAACACAGAACAAGAAGGGCATGGTTAAGAAAATGATAGAATCGATTTGTCTAATTGTTATGCTTATCAGTAGTGAGTCAGATCAGCCTGGGTTAGTTCTTCCTCTCACTCTCAGGGACAGGCGTTTCCCATTTCTCAGAGACTTCCTACAGCCCAGGATTTTTCCAGGAGGAAAGTGTTAGCAGAGAGAGAAGGGGCTGGAGGGAGTTGGATCCAGGAGAGATGCAGATGGGTGTGACTGCTACACCAACCCACTGGAGAGGGACCGCCAGGACTCCACCTACTTAACCTGTCCACCTGTGGGTTCCGCTCCCACAACACTCCCAGTTCAAAGGACACGGACAACTTGTTTGTGTGCTAGACACTGGGGAGGGCCTGAAGGCCAGGGAGATGCTGGGATGTGGAAATGAATAAGCCATGCCTTATGCTCAATGAACAATTCTCTTTTTGAGAAACTCACGCTGTGCAAAATGCTTAGCAGCACATAATGTTCTCCATGTACAGGAGGAAATAAAGGAGCCTCCCAATGTACTGTTAATGGTCTTCTTCCCATGTTTAATGTCAGCAGATTTTCCTCTTTAGTATGGTAGGCACAATTTCCTGTGATATTTCATTCCTAATGAGCTAGAGTGTTGTTATATCTATCCTAGGGATCCTTTAATTAAAAATATCATTATGTCTCCAGAATAAGAAATTCTCAGAGAAAACCACCAGTACCAATTCTCTCACACATTAGATATTTGCTGAGTACTCATTATGTGCCCAACTGGACATATAATGCCAGTTATTTGTTCATACCTGTTACCCATTATATATGTGGGTATTATGTGTTGGTAAAGCACATATACAGAGCATTAGGAGAGAGGTCTGCCATGGTCCCTACAAAGTGCCAGGATGAGGAGAAAAGACAGGAGAGTCTTGTCAGATGGAGAGTGGAGGGAAGCATTTGGGAGGTGGTGATTCTGAGCCAATCTTTGAGAAGAATAGGTGTATCGATATTGGAAGCACAGCACTGTAGGACCTTTGTGATACTCCTGCACCTTTTTACCCTGTAGAACATGGCTTTGGGTTCAGAGAGCCCTGAATCAAACCCCAGATCAATGAACTACCACTGTATCTCGATAGTGACAGTGCTAGCAGTTCCTCAGAACCTCCCTTCCCACATGTGTGGAATGGACAGTTCTTACCCTATCAGAGGATATGCAGGAATGAATTCTTCTCCCCCTGTCTGGGGATTCTCAGACTCCTGGTGATCACAGATATGAAGAACTGTTTCTAAAACTGGTGTGTCTGCGCTGCCACTGTTCCCTGTATTCTCTTCTCTGTCTGCTCCTCCCCTAACAGTGAGCCTTACCAAACCCATTTTCTACCACTGACTTACAGTTTGGTCTTGGAAAAGTCACCTCATCTCTCTGTGCCTTTGTTTCCATTTTTAATAACTGAGAGAAGTAGACCAAAAAGAAAAGCTTCTTTCAGATATGATGGTCTGTGTGTCTTCCAGGCAGAGGAAGCAGCATATACTCAGGTCCCAGAGTGTTGTAGTGGTAATGATAAAAAAAGGACAATGACAGTGGAAATGCAGCTGTAGAGACAGGTATTAATTTCTGATTCAGAGAAATCATAAAACTTGCCCCAAAGCATATACACTGTAAACAGGGGATTTGGTCCAAGAACCAGAACAAAATTCACAGCCCTGCAATTGCCATAGAGTTGGTGAAACTTGACCTCTAAGAAAGTTCCCCAGTCACAAGGCTGACATTTGCTCAAAGTGAGCTTTTATACAAGGGCATTGGAATGAGACCCTGAGAGGCTAACTCCATTATCATCCCTCTACCTGCCACAGAAATTTAAAGCCAGCCACATTGGAAGAAGTGTTTGTTGGGCTCTGATAAGGGCTTAAAATGGAGCAGTGCCCTGCCTCGCTCATCACACTACAACAGGACCCAACTGTTTGTTTGATGAAAAGTTCCATTTGCCTTTAATTTACATTTCCCCTGGTGGTGAGGGTCTCTGGGCTGCAGGCTGGCTGAGGTGAGGTGCAGGATATTGTATCACTGGGATAATGGATTGTTCAAAGTCATAGGATTCTACAAATCCAAGACACACACACACAGAGAGAGAGAGAGAGAGAGAGAGAGAGTATAAGGACACCATTGCAACTCTCCAGGGCACCTCCACTGGGTTTTTGGAAGGAGACTTTTTGTATAAGGCAAAACAGACTGAGAAACAGAATGTACCTCCCTAATGACTATCTCTTAGAAGAGTGAGGAAGGAAAAGAGAAAATGAGGGGAGATGGAATGAGCTCTGTATTTACAATTAAATTACACTTTTAAAAGGAATGTGGAAATCCTTTCTCTGCAAAGAGGCAAGGTGGCAAGAAGCCAGCACAACATAGTAGAAAGTGCATGCGCTTTGGAGTCAAGAAGACTTGAGTTGAAATACTTGATCTACAGTTATTAACCACATGACCTTGGCCAATTAGCCTAGCTGAAGATCAGTGTCTGAAAAGAAGGATAAGGATATCTTTATGTGATAGAATTGTTGTGCCTTAGCAGTCAATGAATATTTATTTGTATATTCCTAAGCAAAACGATGTACAGTAGATGGAAAAGGAGGAGGGATAGAGCACCCTGAACTCATGAAAACCCTGGGACGAAATCACTTCTGAGCCACTGAAAATGCAATTCCTTAGTCAGGGAGTTAGGTCCTGAGCTTCCCTTGGGAAGTAGATCAAGTGGTCCCATTACCATGGTAAGAGTAGGAGCCAAAGAAGAATTGACCTCAAACCGGGAAAAGGGGAAGTAGGGTGAAGCTTTGGGACTCCTTGGATAGTAATGTCCCTCAGTCAGATGCTCAGATAAAATGCTGTAATGTAGGGCTCACATTTATGCAGCTTCAGCCACACTCAATTCAGAAGCAACAGGATTAAAGAATCATTACTGATCTTGACTGTGGGTTCAATCTAGAGAGAGGTGAACAGTATCTTCTGGACTCTGTAGGACAGTGAATTTCATGGCTCACCACCATCACCTGGGAAATTTTCAAAACTGACAAGTGTTTACTGTCCACTGTCTAAACCAGTTAAACAATAAATCATTGTGGATAGCAAGGCTTGAAAACCACAGATGTAAGTGCAATAATGCATTTACGTGCTGTCAGTTTAAAGTTGTGATGAATGATATAGCGGTGAGTATCTGTGTGCAAGTGTGTATGGACTTAGTAAATGGAAGCATAAAATGTGGTGTATTCGTACACAGGCATGTTTCCCCAAAATAAAAAAGGAAAAACTACTGACACATCATAATAGATGAACCTAAACTATAGTATATGAAATTAAAAAAGAAACAGACACAGAGACTACATGTTATATAATTGCATTTATATGATATGTCTGGAAAAGTTAGAAGGAAAAGGTGGAAACAGGAAGATCAGTGGTTTCCTGGAGCGAGGAGGAGGAGCAGTGCTTCATTCAAGATGGAAATGAAGGATCTTACAGAGAGAGAGAGAGTGTGTGTGTGTGTAAGTATTCTAAAATGGATTTATGATGGGGTATGCCACTTGTAATTTTACCAAAATCACAGAAGGGATAGATTTAAATGGGTGAATTTCATGAGATATGATAGAATCATTTTTTAAAAATCAATGCAGTAGGGTAACCAGAAGCAATAGTGTTAGCAGACTGTTTAGAAACCCTTCTTTTCCTGCTTGAGTAAGGAAGCTGGAAGCCTACCCCAACTATCCCAGCCTTCACCACATGTACACTGTGTAAAACCTCAGCTCTTGCTGGTGAAAATGAAGTTGATTAGGAGACTCACCAGGAAGCTTTCAGAGTTTTAGTCAGTCAGGTACACAGGGACTCAAATATCAGGTGGAAAAATAAATATCATCCATTTCTTTAAATTTGTAGTGCAGTTTTTAATGTCACTTATCCCAGTAATGTGCAGACTCAGTGAAATGCTTCTGGAGTACTAGAGTACTTATGTGATTAGAAGAAATACACTGGACCCTTGACCTAGGAAATCAATTAGTTCATGAGGGCTGATTGTAAGTCAAGTTGGTTGTAAGTGAAAACTATTTTTCCCATAAGAAACAACGGAAAATCCATAATGCATTCCATACCTCCCAAACCATATTTTAACTAACCTTTTCATAATATAAAGAGTTGTATAATATGCATAATTTATCAGAAACTCCAATAATTTTCCTACTGTATTCAACAAAAGTTATAAAATGTGCCCAGTTTAGCAGAAATAATAGTTTCATATTGTACGCACCATTCAAGTTGACATCATTGGTTTGCAGGAAGAGAGGATGAAATGGAAGGTGGTTCCTCTTTGGAAGGAGAGCCCTCTTCCATGAGGACTTCAGCAATCTGGCTCTCTGATGTCCTTTTTCTCCTTGGGAGAGTCTGTAGCCCATTAGGACCTGCTTCTGGCTCCCTAGGTCTCAACTTTTTCAGAACCAAAAACTGGTTTAAGGTTGTCTGTTTCTCTCTTTTCTTTCACACTGTTCTGTAGTAAATGACATGACCCTGTCATTAAACAAGTAAATGTAGTGATTGGCCATTTCTCTGTCTGGCTGGATCTTCTTTACACAAGTTTGTAACTCTGTCCATTTCACCAGTATTTCCTTTATTTCAGAAGAACTTTCCTTGAACTGATTGTTGATACAATCAACAATCCCCTTCAAAAAGTTCCTTAGCTGCTGTTTTCTGTGCTCAGCCAGAAGTTTATGAAGTTTCTTTGTAGACATTTTCTCCAAGTGTCCTTCCAACAGTTCTTCAACATCACCACCATCTACTTCTGCTTTAATGACAATGCCATCAACCACATTTCAATCAAAGGCTTAGGCTCTTCTACATAACCTTCAAAGTCTTTTTCCTGCATAATTTTAGATCACACTTTCTTCCAGGCAGTATTTCTTAGTTAATCTCACATAAGAAATGATGATTTAGGGCCGGGGATTTAGCTCAGTGGTTCTGGAACCTGTCCTGCAAGTGCAAGGACCCGGGTTTGATCCCCGGTAATCACATAACAATATTGGGCATGGAGACTCATGCCCAGCAGCAATCAGTACCACATACCACAGAGCCAGGTGTGGTGGTTCACACCCTGTAATCCTAGCACTCAGGAGGCAGAAGCAGGAGGATTGCCGTGATGTGAGTTGGAGGCTGAGCTCAGGGCCAGCCTGAACTACAAAGTGAGACCCTGTCTCAAAAAAAAAAAAAAAAAAAAAAAGAAATGATGTTTTAATGTTTCTCTCAGGTCTCTTTAAAGGTTAAATCTGTACCTGAGACTATCTGGAAGCATTCTTGGAACAGTTTCTTAGTGTATAGCTTCTTAAAGTCAGCTATAACCTGCTGGTCCATAGACTGCAGTAGAGTTCTCTCCACAACTAAATGGGAAGAATTCCACTGAGAGTCATGGGAATTCTTCAGTCAATTCTTCTTCCAGATCTCCTGGATGACCAAGAGCATTGGACAAGGAGAGCTTTGAGCAGTAAACCTTTGTTCTCCAGGTATTCCTTTATAGTCAGACAGAAAACCTCTCTGATCTTTGCATGACCCCTAGGGTATTATGGGGATGACTTTATGTTTTCTGAATACTTAGTGGGTCTCAGAATGATAAACCTGGAGAGGCCTAAGGTCACCACTTGCATTAACACATTGTAATGAGGTTGACCTATCCTTCATAGGCTTGTGGCCAAGCATTTTATTCTCTTCCTGGGTAATGTATGTTCTTCTGGGCACTTTCTTCCAAAAAAGCCCAGTTTCATCACAATCAAAAACTTGATGAGAACAAAAGCTATTTCACTGTGTCACCATTTTGGAGTGATGTAAGTAATTTTCAACAGCCTATTTATCAGCACTGGCTGCTACAGTATGCCAGGTACATCATGAACCCCAGTTCTCACTTTAAATTTCTGATACCAGTAATGTGTAATTCTTATACTGCTGGCTTCCTATACGACATATAAGACATATAGTGTATTTAATATAGTGAAACCATGGCATGAAATGTTTCATCATTATCACTCATTGATGGATTATCCTTTATGAGATCTGCATTTGTAACCCTAGCTTTTTCATAAATTTGATGTTCAGGCTATAGCCTGCCATCTGCCTTTTGTTTATCTACACTGATCACAGATAGCCTTTCTACCTCATGTAGCACTGTTGATCATGACTTACTAATTTTAGTAACATCTTTGGCAACACCAGATTCCTTTTTACAAATCTTTTCTCTGTAAGATAGCCAAGACAGTAGGTTTCAATGAGCTGTATGTATTACTGAGATCACTCAATATTTCTTGTATTTCTTGGCACTCTTGTATTTCTCCAAAATTTTCTTCTTCTTTTCAATTGTGATTGCTTTTATTACCTTCACTTTCTTCCTTAGCTTCTTTTCTAACTTTTATGGGTCCATTTTGCTAGCAGTAATCACAGTAGTTATATAAAGCACAGACTGAAATCACATCTACAAGCATGCACATCTGTGCTTGGACTGATGCTTAGGTTTATTATTTATTTATTTATTTTTCTGGTATGAGGATTGAACTTATGACCTCATGCTTGCAAGGCAGACAGCAATGCCACTGAGCTAAATATGCTTTTAGCTCATCATGAGTCTTTGATTACAACCACATAAACAGCTGGCATTTGGGTTTGGTCATAAGTTGAAACTAAAACACCAAATCATGTAACCCAAATCATTCATGTATGAGGCCGGTTATAACTTAAGGGCTCACTGTATTAAACCTCTTTGCCTCTGCCTCGGGAAAAGCCTATTTTTCTCTTCTTCCTTAGGATCTCCCCAACTCCTACTTCCCCCCACTACGAGTGATTGTGCATACGTTGAGTAGGATTTGCACTGCCTTGAAAGCCCCATGGCTTGTCATTTGCCAGTTCTGCTGATTCTCCTGACTACCTCACAGATGTCCTCTTTCCTTCTCCCTCTCTCTGACATTTTAGACTCCTGGAAGATCTTGGGCTAGTGCTTTTGCAGTTTGGGTTAATACGGTGGAGTCAGAGCAGTAGAGATGATGATTAAGTTGGAATCAGTGCCCTTCGTCACTGTCTCAGACTATCCTCAGCTGTGAACCTATGTATGTGGACTCAAAGTTTGTAACAGTAAAGTCAGTTATCAAGTTTGCGCTCCTGTTGCCCATAGCAGTATATACATAGAGAACCTACCTTTTTGGTGAGGCATTTCAGTGGACACTTTTGAGGAGAGCTGTGTGATTATGGACAAGCTCCTTAACCCTTCCAGTATGTCTGTTCTGTTTGCAGCCCTTGGGTTGAAGACATCTGGTTTACCTGAGCCACAGTAAGGGAAAAGGTCTAGATATAAGAAATATAGTACAGTTAATGTTTGTAAGTAACACAATTTCCTTTTACTTCAGTTTTCCTTTGTTGTAAATCATGGGCTACAGATTGGCCATGCTTGCAAATAATTTCTTTTTCTATCTGCTAAACAAGAGTGCTTGTTACATATGGAAGTCTTGAAAATTCAATGAGATTATTCATACGGAATAACCACACAGCCAGGATGATGATAGGACAATATCAACACATTCTCATCCACTCCCCCAGTCCTGCAGGACTCATGAACCTTCACATCCACAGTTACTCACATTTCTGGGTTCAGAAAGAGTTTTCAAATATGACAGTCTCTCAGAGCCCTCAATCATGGTATCCTTTTTGAGTTCTTTGGAATCAAAAATATCAGTGTTGAAGGTAAATCTTCCAAAGTGGTTGTTTTCAGGCGTGAATCATTGCTGTGTAACCTTGAGAGAGTCACTTACACTCTTTATTCTCCTTTACCTACTCAAAGGTAAGATATCTGCTAGATAAATATCCATAACACATGCCACTGGCTTGCTTGTTTTTCACCTGAAGCCTCATAAAATGAAAACATAAAAAATCTGTTTCTGCCCATCAGTTCTTGGCTGGTTCCAGAGCAGTTGAAGCACCTGATAAAAGAAGGCAATGGGATGACCTTTATCTTAAATTGTCACACTTTTATTCATCGATGTGTTTAACTTGGTCCCCTGGCTCTCACTTCCTCCACATGAATCCATCGTGATAGTCTGGGTAAATTGCCAATTGCTATACACAACAAGATTGTTCTGCTTCAATGTCAGTTTTTATGGTTTGATTGCTGACATATAGGCTTAGGAAATGTACTTTATACTGCTAATATACTCTTGGAAAAAAAAAGTTTCCTTTCCCTTGCTAATCAGTTAAAAGGCCTTGAAGAGGGTACTGAGTCCTGTTGTTTGGAATGCAAAGGCTTGTAAATGGTTTTATTTTAAATTTTAATTAATTATTTCAGCCTCTAGCAGCTGTGCAGTGAAGTGGTTGTTAATTCCCTGTGGTAGAGATAATGCAGGCAGAAAGAGGGGAGCCAGACTATTGCTGGCTGACCCTAAAAGCGGGAGGAGAGAGCTCCTAATTACATCAAGTGGCCCAAATTCCATGACATCTCAGCTCTGTGTGGAACTGGAAGGCTGGAAAAAGACTTTTGCCTTAAAGCTGGAAAAGCCACTTAGCTATCTATGATAGTTATCCTTTGGAGTAAATCCAGCAAAAATCAAACAGGTTTCAGGGAGGTCTCACTAACTCCCTGCAGCAGAACGACATTGGCCAATACTGAAAATTCAGCCAATTGTCCTCTTGTCAAGCGCAGATTCCTAAGGTCCAGAGGAAGTGGGGTTCAGTGAGTCATTGCACTCACTGTGAGGTGGTGCCAGGCCCCTCTGATTCAGCCATACTCTCTGTCGCTCTTTGTCAAGTCTGTATCTCCCACTGCTGACCATGCATGTTGTCACCCATCCTCCTCTTCAGAAGACATGGATTTGGGTGTAGCTCTACTTCTACCAACCATCTGAGTTTGGGCAATAAAGACAAAAATAGTCCCTACCTTCCAGGACTATAGTGGCAACATTTCTAAAACCGTTAATGCTGCTCTGATTGGGTGTTTGTGTAAGATAGATTTGCCCACTTGTGTACTCTGCTTCTTAGAATCTCTATGATAAAACATGCGTCTTACAGAAAACATAAGGAGTTCTCGCTTTCAAGTGCATTTTTCACAACTTAGAATGCTTAGCTCATTTGTTTTTCAATTATCTTAAATTACTGATGTGCTCTGAACTACATCCGCCATCATTTGATTGTTTTATTTTTACCAGCTATTTTTGTTCCTCTGTTTTGCTTTGCTGACTTAATAGTGTTACTATTCCATTTTAATAAGTGTTATTTTAGAATAGTTTTAGATTCATAGGATTATTATAAAGCTAATATAAGTTCCTCATACTTGCATCTTGTTATCTTTATCATTAACATGAAATACTTGTTGCATGATACATTATTAGTGAGTCAGTGTTAAAACTGAATTATTATTATTATTATTATTATTATTATTATTATTATTAAGGTTTTTGAGACAGGGTCTCACTTTGTAGTTCAGGCTGGCCCTGAGCTCAGCCTCCAACTCACATCACAGCAACCCTCCTGCCTCTGCCTCCCGAGTGTTGGGATTACAGGCATGAGCCACCATGCCCAGCACTGTGGTATGTGGTACTGGTTGCTGCTGGGGTGAGTCTCCATGCCCAGTATTGTTATGTGGTTACCGGGGATCGAACCCTGGCCCTTGCGCTTGTAAGACAGGCGCCGGAACCACTGAGCTATATCCCCGGCCCCTAAAACTGAATTATTATTTTAAAAAGTCCAGACTGCTATCAGATTTTATTTATTTTTATACAATTCAGACATTTTATTTAATGTCCTATAAGGTGTATGATTTTTCTACAAATTGTTAGCTTTGACCTGATAATATTTTGTTAACATTTTCTGTGTCTGTGTGCATAAGAAATATTAGTCTGTAGTTTTTCTTTTTTTCCCTATGTCTTTAATAAATGAGGGATAGTCCTACAGAATGAGTTAAAAAGTGTTCCTTTAGCTTTTTTTTTTTTTTTGAAATAGATTGTGAAGAATTAGTAATATTTCTACTTTAAATGATTGATAGAACCTACTAATGAAACCATCTGGACCTGGTATTTTCATTTTTGGAAGTTTGGTGTCTATTAATTCAATTGCTTAGTATGCAGAAGCTTATATGCTCTATTTTCTTTATTTTGGTATATTATGCCTTTCATGGAATTCATTCATTTCATCTGAAACTATCAAATTTTGGGGTGTGGAATTATTTGTGTTTTATCTTTAGTACATTTTAATGAGTAGGGATTGTTAGAGATGACTACTCTTTCATTCTTAGTATTTGTAATTTGTGTCTCCTAAGAAAGGTTAGCCTGGCCAGAACTTTGTCCTACTTATTCATTTTTTTGTAAAGATCTTTTGATTTTGTTGTTCTTTTTCTCTTTTGCTCCCATTTTCAGTTTTGTTGACTTCTGCTCTCTTATTATTACTTTTTTGTTTGCTTCTTCAGGTTTAAATTGGTCTTTTTCTTTACTTCCCTAAAGTAAAAGCTTGATTTATTCATTTTAGATCTCAGTTTTCTCTAACTTATGAATTTAATATTATAAGTTTCATTCTATGTAGTGCTTTACCAAATTACCCAAATATTAAGTTGTATTTTCATTTTCACTTACTTCAAAATATTTAGAAATTTCTCAAGATATCTTTACTGTATTTTATTTTTGATTTTGTAGGTTATTTTTCCTGTATATAGACTCTTGATTATTATATATATTTTTTCCTTTATGAAAAATATTGCTCTGTTGTTTCTGACATCTCTTATTCCTGATGATACATCTGTGATATTATATATTTAATTTCTTTGTTTTCAAAATGTTGTTTGTAGCTTTTGTTTCCAGTTTGACTACATAGTTCACAAGTGCAGTTGTGTATAAATTTATTAAGGGACTTATTTATTTTTCCCTCATTGTTGAGACAAAATACCGGGCATCTAAATACTGGAAATCCAAACTTAAGTGAGGAAAGGTTTATTTAACTCATAGATTGTAAAGGTTTCAATCTATAATTAGCTGGTCCATGGCAGAATGGCATATGGCAGAGGGGCATCACAGGAGAAACTTTTCATGGTGCCCACAAGGTGACAGTAGCAACAAGGGGAGTCTTTCTCCTCCTTTTATCTTTCTTATTCAGACTACTTGGGGTGGATAGCACTCCCACCCTTAATCCTAGCATCCTTGAGGTAAGCATTGCACACATGAATCAGTTCCAGCATTACACATTCTAGATCCAAAAAGGCCCCACCTATGACCACATGAGGCTATGGGGAGACATCTAAACACAAGCCTGAACACTGGGTTTATTGAAGTTTAACTCACTGTTTTGTATTTTATCACAATTTCTTCAGCTGGGTATGTGTTAGTCAGTTTTCCTGGCCCTGGAACAATATAACCAACACAGCTTCAGTGGATGGTCATTGTCAGCTGCTCCAAGGCAGAAACAGCATGGGGGCTGGGTGTGCTGTTGAGCAGCCTGTTCAAGGAAAAGGCACTCAACCCATAGCAACCAGGAAGCAGAGAAAAAAGTAGGGCAAAAGAACACACCCTTCCAAGTCATGCCTCAGGGAATCCCCCTCCTACCAGACTCCACTTCTGAACAGCACAGTCAGCCCTGCACTGTCATGGGATGAATGCCATGATGAGTCTAGTGCCTCATGATCCTGTCACCTTCCAGAAACCCCACGTCTGAGCCTGAGACTTTGGGGGAATACATTTTAGATCTAACCATAACAGTGTAATGTTTTTCTATTTCAAAATTACTTTCTTCTCTCTTGGGGATTTCAACTAGATGTGTGTCAGATTGCTTGATATTATTCCACAGATCCCTGGGTCTCTGTTCATTTTCCTTCACCCTTGTTGTATCTTTGTTTTCAGGTTGGCTAACTTCTGATTCTGTCTTCAATTCGCTGATTTTTCTTTCACTCCTCCAAAGGGTTTTGAAATTTCAGGCACTGAGTTTTTAATTACTGTATTTTCAAGTTCTAGTTCTCATGTGATTCTTTCATATAGTTTCCTCTTAGCCACTGAGATTTTTATTTTTCTCTAGGTTATTTGTGAAGGCCATTTTTCTCTTTAAATCTTCTCTTTAATTATTTGCACATACAGTTATCCCTTGGTATCTAGAGTGAATTGATTTCAGGACCTCTCACAGACATCCGGATCTGTGGATACTGAATCTTGTTACAAAGTGGCATAACATTTGCATGTAGCCTTTGTACAATCTCTTATATACTTTAAATCTTCTCTGAATTATTTACAACATTAAACATGACATAAACTCCATGTCAATGGTTTTCATATTTTATATCTTAGAGAATGATCCCAAGAAAAATGTCTGGAAATGTTCAGTACAGATGCAGGTAGTAGTCCTTGGCTAGTTGAATCCATACCTCAGGGATTGAGAAGACTATTTGGAATCTGTGTTTAACCCCACATTTGTACCAGCTCAGTAGCAACGTCATTTTTCTTGGCTATGGAACACTCTCTTTGTATGGCTAATGGGTTAAAACTCTGTGGTATTTTTTTTTCTATCATTATAGGAAGCTTAACCAATGAATAGCCATCTGAACTGAAATGTTGTCCAACTGAAAATTAAGCATGAATGGATGGTCTACGTGGAAAACTGGATAACAATGAATATCCAAAGCTGAACTAGGGTATTCAGTTGAGAGAGTCCCTCATAATTGGGAAAGGGGAAAAAAGGTCAAATGTGGGGATGCTATTAAATATTTAAATGATTTTAAATAAATGATCCAGCAACATTGAGAGGAAATTACCAAATAACAAACAAAGGAATTTTATGAAATGTTACATTTGATCAGTGCAAATTCTGTAAGAAATATTTCTGAAACATCTCTAACTCATCTCACTTTAATTTTCCAAATCTCTGTCTCCTGCAGCTCTTTCTTGGATTGGGTTTTAAGTCTCAGTAAGGGAGGAAAAGATAGATATTACTTTAGCACGTGTCCTTACACTAAAATACATTCTGTCTCAGCTGGATTCCAAGTACCTAAAGGATGTCTGTACTCCAGAAGTGGCCTCTAACATCTCAACTGCAGTAGCTCTTTGGAACTCCAGAGTCTCCAGCCATGGAACCTGTTACCTGGTAAACTGTGGGACATCTCACTTGAGAATGGACAACCTAGCCCTCAGCTCTGGACCTGCCCCGCTTGAACTTTTAGGGCTTTCTCCACATAGGTTTTCTCTGTTTGATGACTTCATTAAACATTACTTCATAGATTAATTTCTTAAACAGATCTCAAGGTGCTTCATTGCAAGTGCCCTGGACTCTTGATATTTCAGGAATCATAGTCTTGTACTGTCTCTTTTCCACTGTCAGAGAAAAAAATCTGTCGGCTTATCATTTTTTCTAGTTTTGTAATTATTCACAACAGGAAGACTCGCCAGTGCCATTTATCTCTCCTGGCAAACATCAGAAGAATGCAACATTTTCTCTAATATCTGAAATTCAGAGAACATTGTCATATAATTAGATGGAATGTTTGTATTCCTTATCACCTTACAGTCAAAGCAGTGCCTAGTACATGACTAGTCACTAAAAATTTTGTTGAATACATGAAATATCATTGCTGACTGTCAGGGAAGTCCTTTCTTAGCTCAGAAAAAATTTCCTTTGTTTGTTATGTGGTAATTTCCTCTCAGTATTCCTGGATCATTTATTTAAAATCATTTAAATATTTAATAGTGTCCCCACATTTGACCTTTTTTCCCCTTTCCCAGTTATGAGGGACTTTCTCAACTGAATACCCTAGTTCAGCTTTGCATATTCATTGTTATCCAGTTTTCCACGTAGACCATCCATTCATGCTTAATTTTCAGTTGGACATTCATGGTTTTAATTTTTGGTTTTGAGAGTTCTGTTTCTTTCTTTTTCTCAGCACTCCTGTCCTTTCTTACTGAAGAGCTAGCTCAATAAGTTTTCTTAGGTTTAATGTGTTCAATGTTCCCTTACGCATTAATATGTTTGTTGTATTTTGAAATTCATTTTCACACAGTTGGATTTCTTCACATGCATGGTACTTATTGCTTGCTGTTCATAATTATTGATGAAATTTAAATTGAATGATGTTGGCAGCTGGGGAGTAATTCTTCAGCCCAGTAATTCTTCAGAAATTTAATGTTCTATTGGCAATCAATGCAGATTTAGATAATAAAGACAATAATTCTGGTGCTTTTTTAAATAAAAAGTACGCAAAGGAGGAAGGTAAGGTCAAGGGAGATTAAGATGTTTGCAAAGAAGACTTTTCATTAGAGTAGGTGCTACCCCTATCTTTTTCAGAATCTGTAAATTGATGGGGGTGCATTCTACCTTTTCTGTTTATCAGTTCCACACTGGGAACCTTTTTTTGTTGGAATATTTGGTTGGAAGGTATGTATATAAGACGTTATCCTGAGGACAAATAAGACCATTCTGATATTCAGAGTCTGCCTTCACTATGTTTGTTTTTCATTACTCATGCTGCTAGCAACCTAGTACCTATTTGTTCTTTAACTCTTTTAAAATTTTTGTTATCGTCTTTCCCAGCTACTGTCCTCTCATACCATAGTGTAGCTTTTTCTAATTCTGATACAGATTATTTTTATATATTTATTTTTTTCTTCTGCTATTTTAATCACACACTTTGAAACAGAAGTTTCTGCTTAAATAATTTTATACCTCATTTTTCAGTCCACCATATCTGAATATTTTCTTTGTCATTAAATTTATTCATGCCAGTATAAAATTGCAGTTAAGAGCCCAGATAAAACAAACAGATCTGAGTGAGCCACTTGTCTCGGTAAATTATAAGAGCCAGTGTTTGTTTATTCCATGTGATTAGAAGAAAAAAACCAATAGAAGAGAAAAAAGTAAGAAGAAACACTTGATCTGCAAAACTCTTCTTAGGGTTTGATGTGTTTGCTTATCATTTGAGAACAATCAACAATAAAACACCTTTAGTTATAGTTCAAAATATCCCAAAATAGCCAACCGTGATGGAAAGATTTTCAAGAAGTTAATGAAGCTGGATGAAGTCTAAATAAATTCCTTGACCATGTACATAAAGCACAAAAATTATACTTCACAGACACCTTACAAATAGACTGTCATTGCAAAGGTGAAATGGTAAGAGACTTTTAAAAATACTGTCTTTGTTATTATTATTATTAACATTGCTGTTATTATGTTAGTAAGAGCTAAATGAAGAAGAAGAGAGAAAAGCAGAGAGAAAAGACAAGCACTTCATTTATAGTACTGCGAATGACCTTACAACAAGATTACTAATATCTATAAGATCCCCCAATAACCTAAGTAAATATGGAGAATGGGAAAGGTGACTCAGAAGAACAAGTAAGCTGAAACCGAAAAGACTAGGAAAAAAGAATATTTTACACTTTAGAGTATAAGGCACCAGGGTAACTCTTTTTTTCCCTTTTTTTTTGGGGGGGGAGGGAGGAGAAGGGTCGGCAGAATCTATAAGTAGCTTCTGTGGGAACTCAGCCAGAAATTATACCTGGGAGGTCAAAGTGATGATAATCACTGAAAACACAGAGCAAAAGTAAAACTCAACCAAAAAAGAGCATAAAAGATCAGAGAGATGGGTGGGTGTATTTGGTGTCTTGAGCCATCATTAAAATTTATAATGGACTGGGTAGCTTCAACAACAGATATGTATTTTTCTCTCACAGATGTGAAGCCTGAAATTCCAGGATCGGATCAGCATAGTTGGATTCTTTTGGGGGCTCTGAGAGGGAAAAGGCAGAAAAGGAGAGGAGGGAAGAGTCTGGGGAGTGGACGGGGAAGGAGTGGGAGGCCAAGTTTGGACTTGATTTCCGGGACCAATGAGATTTAGAATGCATCTATCAGCTCCAAACTCCCAAATGTTTGTCTTTGATCTCTGTAAGCTACTCCAACTTTCTTTCCAGACACACAATCCCAGAAGTCACTTTTACCTAAGCCAGTTTGCATTGTATTTGTACTTCTGAAAATGCTTTAGGAAGCCCAGTTAGTAAAGGGTGAGAAGGTAGAGAAAATCAGCATGGTTGCTTTAGAAGAAAGGTTTATTCATTCAACAAACATTTACTGTTCTGTGTCCTGGAGAGTCGACGGGAAACACAGGTGGGATGGCACTCTGGGAGAGCAGAATCTCATGTCACTGCCAAGTAATTCGTGTTGAGGTTGTCACGTTGCCTGTTGCCCAGGATGACTAATTTGAGTCTGAATCCAAGTAAACCACGAAGGAGAGTTCACAGCAAGAGAAGTTGTGAGTGACAATGTTACCATTTCAAGAAGAGGAACTGACAGGATGCATTGCAGCACCCTTGCCTCCCCCTTGCTGGTTTCCAGCCTGTCACAGCAAAATCCCTGCGTTCTTGCTGTGATAAAGAGGCACAAGTTAGAGTCATACAATCAAGTACTCTGAGAACTTGAAGAAGACTCCACGATCTGCCTCAACAACCTGCTTATTATGCAGATGAGGGGTTGGAGCCCAAAGATACCCTTTCACTTGCTTGTAAATACTCAGACTGGCTGAGACAAGAAGTCTGCCTTCTTATGATCACGGTGGCCTTTTTCCGTGTTATGAGTTCTGATCTCACAGCCCCTGTCTTCGTGCACAAAGGAGAGCTGGAGATCTGAACACACTCTCTAAAGACATAGATAGAGAAAGTTGGAGCAATAAGTTGTAGCCTCGTTTCAGCCATCAGCTAGCTCTGAGGACTGCGGCGAACTGGCTGCTTATGGGAGTACTCTGCTGAGATGGCTCGGTTACCTCCATGTGGCTCTTCCTGGTCAGGAGACTACGTCTGTTTTCACAGGCACTGGTCTTAAATGCGTATTGCAGATTAGTGAAGGTCAGTAGCACAGGCCCTTTTGAAATGGACTCCAGAACTTAATGAAATTTCCAAAGTTCATAGGAGATAGAACTTACCCTCCAGGCTACCTTTGCAGACTAGCCCTGGCAGTCTGGAAATCTAAAGTCCTCAGTGAACCGGCAGAGTAATCCCAGTAGTAATTTCATCAGTCAAATACATTTTATGTGTTAGCGTTGTTTTTATGTTATGTATGGCGTGCTGTCTGTTTTCTGTGTGCATAGGGGCTAGGTAGTCTTAGAAAAACAAAGGATGAATACATAGGTCATGTGATCAGACATAGACACACATGTCAGTGAGTTTCACTATGTGCTTTGAATGATTTGCCTTTCAGAATACATGTCTTACGATGTCAAAGAATATGTAACATCAAAAGAGAAAGCCCAGATTCAAAGTTAGATGCAAGGTTAAAAAATAGAAGAGGAAAACAATAAAATGGGGCCAGAAATGAAAAATTTTTTAAATGTATCCTATTATATCCTGAGCCACTTTTGATCACAGACTGTAAATTTGCCCCTGAGCTTTCCAGGGACAGAAAGTCCACAGTACACGATGACTGCTAAGAGATGTGGAGAAGGTAGTGGCTTTTCATCTCTTATTCACAGAGCCTCTTGTCAAGATTTTCCTCGCTCAACTGAATAACAAGACTTTTTGTACATGATTCTGTAAACTTTCCTTCTCTTATCTAGCTTGAGTGATGGTTCCCTGTAATAAATTTCTTCTGCTTTGAAATGAGATTTAAAACAAAAGCAGAATATTAAAAATAGAAATTCCATTCAGCCCAGCTATTTCCCTTCTAGATATTATCCCCAAGAATTAAAGACATCATATTTCAATGATACATATACAGCATGTTTATAGCATCAGCTCTCATATAGCTAAATCTCAGAAGAGATCTATATGTCCATCAACAGATGAATAAAGAAAATATCATGTCTACCTAGAAAGGAGTATTACTCTGTCATAAAGAAGGATAAAGTTAAGTCATTTTTAGGAAGATGACTGTACCTTGAGACTATCATATTTAGTGAAAGAAATGTTGCACACAAGCTTTTGTGTCACATAGTTTCTCTTGTAGAGAAACCCAAACTATAAGTAACTTAAAAGAAACATACAATACAGAAAATAGGCAACACAAAAATGGATATTTTTCAAATGAAAGGGGGAAGTAAGAGATGGAAGAAATGGGTAGGCGAGGAGAAGAGCAAGTAAAAAAAGAACTAAGATGTGTTATATACATACATCAGTTTATCATGATGAGTGCTATCATTATGTACTATAAACATGCTGATAATTTTTTTTTAAATAACAATGAAGCAAAAGCAGAGAACAAAAACAGATATATCATGGTTGTTGCGTACAGTTCATGGTGCTGAACTATTTTGCCCAGGGTAAATTGAGATCCCCATGTCTAAGAACCACATGGCTGTGACAGATGAGAGTCAATTACAACTCAAGTTCTAGGTGAGCACGCCTTGACTATTGCTTTAAAGATTAGTATGATACAGTTGGATTTCTGCAACAGAAGATTTATATATCCCTCCCCATTTCATCAAGAAAGGTCTTGCTTTGCCTTTGTTTGTATCTTGATATGTGGTTTAGTGTTTATATGTCTCTGGCCTTTTTATTTAGACAACGGACCAAGTCCTGTGCTCATACTAAATCAAGTGGCAGATTTTCAAACTATTTCTCTTATCTCTTCATTTGTTTCCCAAACATCCAGCTGGTTAGTGATTTCTGTCTTTTCCCAGCCACATCCATCAGGGGTTCAGGCTGAGTCCCAGAGATTCAGCCCTCATCCCAGACTTGGGTATCTCATCCACCAGATGGTATTAGCTTCTCAAACAAGAGAGACTAAAACAAAAAGAATTTTGAATTGTAAGATAAGACAAGAGCAGGGGCAGATGAGAGACTCTGAGGTGGTCTTGTATACCGTGTTGAGAGGGACTGACTAGAAACTGGCCTCTTTCAAAATGCATTTTAAAAACTGGTGTGAAAGAGAAAAAGTTCTAGAATATTCAGTCGAATGAGGGGATTTTGCCTTTGCTCTCAGTAGGCATCTTTTGGAAGTGAAAAATAAATAAATAAAAACTTGCTTGCATTAGCAGAAGAGCTGGCATTGATCTCTGTTCCAGAGGGAAGGAATGCTGCTCCCCATCCAAGGAGGATCTTTGTTCAAGAAGAAGACACAACAAAGGATAGTCACGTTTTCTCCTGCCAAGTGTCATTTCCCTTGTTGAGCAATGGCTACTGAATTTGTTGAATAAAATCAAAGGGGCAAACAAATTCAAAATAGCTTCAGCACGTTACACAGGACTGAAATGACTACCCAGCTGTGATATTTGTTCTGAACAAGTTATTTCATATAATGGTTCTGTGATGGTTTTGAAATAATTCATTTATCTGACCCATCATATACATGCATACAGACACACACACACACACACACACACACACACACTCTCTCTCTCTCTCTCTCTCTCTCTCTCTCTCTCTCTCTCTCACACCCCAAAGGCTGGGTTCTCCTGTTCATCGTACCTGCCAAATGATGTGGAGTGCCTTTCTAGACAAGTTCATTGGCTCTTTTCATTTCTACGAAGTTCTGACCCCTGAAAGGTATTCCTTACATTGAAACTAAAGCCAGCTCTTAAAAATTCTATCTGTCTGTCTCAATTCTGATTCACTCATCTCCAGAGGACAAGTCAAATCAATCTCCGTACCATAGTCCTTCCCATAGTTGATGATTATAACAATTCTCCCTTCTCTTCACTAGTCGAAACCTTTCTTTAGAAGTGAAAAAATGGACAGGGTCCTTGGTTTTGTCAGTGTAAATAGACACTCTTGAGTATGTATAAAAATGTGTGTGCACATATATGCGCAGATACATGCTTTTACCCAGAACAAATGAGAAGACTATGTTCTTTCTGAAATCCATGTTCCATAGCTCTTATGGCTAATCAGCCCCTAAGTTCTATTTTTTGCAGATCCTGCAAAGCTCCTAAGTGGCTCAGAATCCAGACTCAGAATCTAGACTTCCTGGCTTTGAATCCACACCTTGCAGATGGGGCTCCCCTAGGCAAGTTGCTTAGCTGGAATATCATCACCTGTGAAAGGGCGGATGTAGTAGTACTTCACTGGCAAAATTGTTGATCAAATATACGTCATGCACTAGAATACTCAACACATCATAAGTACCTAATTAGTCTTGTTACAACATTGTTTTGATTATTGAATTTCTTTGCTTATTGCTTTGATTACTCCTGAAGTCCTAATTCAAGTTGATCCAAAAACTTTCTAATGGTTTCTCATCTCTGCTTCTATCCTCTTGTCCATCCCACCGACTCTTTCTATCTTCATCATCCTCATCTCTGAGACACATTACCTGATACTCTCAACTTAGAGGACAGCTTTATTTTGACACACATTTACTGCCCATGGTTGGGTGGTTCCCAAGGAGCAATGGCATGGTGGAAGGACCTGGGTTGAGGAAAGCTGCTCACATTATGCCAGCTTGGAAGCGAACACCCTTCCAGATCATGACTCCAGTGGGCTACCTTTTCCTACTAGGCCCCACCCTGGACAGTTCATTCAACTCTGAATGGTACAGTTGAGCAATTCACCAATGAGTACAGCACCCCCATGATCTGCTCACCCCGCCAACAATCCAACGCGAACATGTTAGGCTCTTCGTGGGTATTCAGATCCAAATCACCATGCTTTCCTTATGCATCTAGAACATTCATCCAGTCACAGAGGAGAGTCGCAAATACTTGAAGTAGTCAGGCAGTGACTGTAATGAATGAGTGGAGTGGGATAGGAAGTATGGTTTACTGAAGAGCTTATGCCTTGTGTAGAGCAAGGGAGAATGACTGTTACAAGAGAGGATGACCTGAGGGATCTTGTTAAAATGCAGTGGCTGTCTCACTATGTCTTGTATGGGGCCATGGCTCTACATTTCTAACAGAAATTACCTTTCAGGAGATATCGATGCTGCTGGTCTGAGGACCCTATTTTGAATATAACAAAGCTGTTCAGACTGCTACCCCATTAAAGCTCATATGTCAATGCAAGTATACAAAATAACTTTTGATGGTAGATGTGTGCAGATTTTTAAGCAATAATTCTCCCACTCCTCTTCCTCTTTCTCATCTGCTTCCTTTTCTCCCTCCTTCTCTTTTTCTTCTCCCATAGTGTTGAAGATTGAACCCAGGGCCTTGGTCATGCTGGACAAGTGCTCTATTAGTGCTACTCCCCAGCCCCAAAGCATCTAATACCCTTGAGTAATTCTTCTGAATAACAAGATTATCAAGCCGGTGCTTATGTAAGGCTGTCCCATTCTAACATTTATGTGTGGTGGAGAACCTATGCAACAGATACTGTTGACTTTAACTCATTTTATCCTTACAACAAACATTTGGGGTAGATATTCCCGGTATTATTATTTGCATTTTTTAAATGAGAAAACTGGAGCACAGAGAGGTTTGATATCTTGTTTCAATCATAAAGCTGAGATTCTCAGCCAGGAAATCTGGCTCGAGTTCATGTTTTAAGTAGGACACTGAGACACCAAATCACCACCAGCTTCCTCTGCCCCCTCTTCCTCTTTCTCTTGTTCCTCCTGCTCTTCTCACTACTCCTCCTCCTCTGCCTCCTCCTCTTCTCGCTGTGTCTCTTCCTCCTCTTCTGGAAATAAAGTCATAAATGCAGAGTGTCACATGGAATTAGTCATTCAAGTTTTACAACTGACAAGTAGTTTTAAAAAATTATAATGATGACATAGGTCAAAGAGACACATTCATGGACTGAATGTGACAGTCATCTCTTAGTTAAAGCCATTATGTGACCGAAAGTTTGTGCTGATCAGTAGAACTTTATCTGCGTAAATTTAGGGAAGTTGCCTTTCTTCTTCAGGTTTCTTACTATTTTGGAAAAGTACTGAGCTCAAAGAGCTTAGAAAATCAATGCCCAAGATCTTGGCAAGTCTTGACAAATCCTTGACTGAAGGTTCTGCCCTGGCATCGGCCCAGGGTATTTGGTAGGTGCTACCTGACATTGATCAGTCCTTCAGAGGGCGTTTTAAATGAAAGCAGAATTGGGCTTTACACCCTGCTCTGAGCCTTTTCACCTGGAATACTCCCCTTCCTGCAGAAGCTAGGCAGGTGACAGGGGTCTGGGGGGACAAGTGGGTGTGGCAGAGTATTGAAGTGAAGAATTGTGGGGCTGAAGAAAGACAAGTGCTAAACAAAGCAAGAGAGTGTGAACACTAGTGATAAAATTTAACACCATGTCTATGGAGAGGAACGATGCAGGTGGGAAGCCAGAGACAGCTTGCAAACTTGGAAGAAACAAAATTGATTCACAGAAGATTTTTTTTTCCTTGTGCTTTTAGGGCTTTTACTTAAATTGACCAGAATCACAACACAAGTTCTCATGGGACAAGCTCAGGTCTCTGGAGCCTGTATCAAACTCGATGTGTCAGAGAAGGAGAAGGATTTTCCACTTCCGTCTTGCACATCTGCAGTGTCCCGTGATCCTTCTGCTGTCACACTCAAGTCACAAAATCCAGCACAAAATTTTCGTATTTTCTGTAGTGATACCAGACACATCTTTTATTTTATTGAAAGCTTCATTTTCATCAATTATCAGCCCCACGTCTTTCTCTGGCAATTTCAAAGAAAAGGCTTAAAAATTTTGTTTTCCTTGAAAAATCCCTCACCCTCCATCTTTTTGGCAAGAAACAGAAGCTGCAACTCCTGAAGGCAGAAAACTAAGTGGTTACATCCTCAAGGGTTTTTTTTTTTTGCATTTTATATAACAAATCCTGGCAATATTTATCCATTTGTATTATTTAAAAGATTACTGTTTGCTATGTGCTATTTCCTGAACAGCACACACTCAAAAAGCAAATCCTTGCCTTACTGGGTCCAGAAGAGTGAGAATATAGTGGATATGGTCACAGGTCAAAGCCCCTGTGATGGTGGGGATGATGATGGTTTTCAGTGAAACAGAGCATTTGATGGGGCTTGAAATACTCCCTTCCTGTCCATTACTATGCTCCTTCATTATAGTATAACCCATGCTCATTGCAAAAATACCTTAGAAAACACAAAAGAAATTAAGAGATTACCATCCATATTAACTTCCTGACAGTGATAACTTGAACAGTTTGATGAATAGTTTGCTATGGACCTACTCAGAATCACACAGTAGGTAAATGTTAGTGTCCATGTGTTTCGTTCTAGCTTCTAGTTTCCCCACAGAATTAAAGACTTGAGAGATCTTGATGACATTCCAGTGTACTGATGATGTTCATAACAGTTTAATCCAGTCCCCCCACCACCCTGTGGTCAGAAACTTAGGCTATTTCCTGCTTTTCACTCCAGTAAGGGCTATCTTGATATGTGCTGTTCGTGCACTATTTGTATTTCATATTATTATCTTGGGCTATTTCTATGCATGAAACTGCTGAGCCAAAGAAATGGATGTTTAAGGCTCTTGACACTTTTACCATGTAATTTTTTAGGAAACTGGAATAAAATTATTTAAGGAGCCTTTGGAGACCAAGCTGACATAACTTGTAGCTGGAGTTTCCCTTTGTCCTGGAGGGGAATTAAAAAACAGGTGGGGAAACAGTGCATAACTTGGATGCAAATAATATCTGAAATAGGTCAGTGTAAGAGATAAGAAGACAGATGGTCCATGTTTTATTTGAACTTTGTTCAACAGCGACTTGGTGGTAGGTCATTGTGCTTATCTGCAGGCAACTGTGTAGAACAGGAGATGTGAAAACCACAAAATGATCCACATCCCAAAAAGTCCCCAAAGCAAAATGAGGTCCGTTGAGAGATAATTGCTAGGTGAGGAGCTTTTCATACATAACATCATCAAAACCAAGAAGTGAAACAACACCCAAAGGGGGTTCTCAGGAAGTCCGAGGGAAACTTACAGAAAGGGGGAAATACTGATGTTTAGCCTCATGGGAGTTTTTCAGTTAACTAGGCCCTGGAGAAAAAGGCCTCAAATTTCTATCTAACACATGCTGGCCACCGCGCTGAGATGTGGTCTCACTGTGGCCTTCAGAGTGAGGGAAAGTGTGTCAGAAGAGCACGTGGAGCTTCCTTCATACAGTGGGTTCTGGTCATGAGCAGAGTAAGAAGTTGCCCTCATGGGGGGGGGTCCCCATACTTTTTGAGTCATCTCCTTGGTTCCCCTTGCAGCTGTAAGAAGCAGGCTCCCTAGAGCTGAGGCATCCCTTTCTCCACCATCTTCTTGCTTCTTTATTGCCCCAAATGTTGCTTTATGACTAAAGGTCTAAAAGTTCATCCTCCAAAAATCCATGAGCATTCACCTTGTGTATGGACCCACTGCTGAAAATGAGCATTTAGATCCTCCGGATTTAGCTACTTACTCTGCACAACTCAAGAAAGTGGGTGCCGATGTGCTTGCACTTGTACAGGTGGAAATGCTGAGGCCCAGAGTGTGTAGGCTACTTGCTCCAAGTCGCACAACTGATAGACAAGAAAGCAGGAGCCAGTGAGAGCCAGTGAGACTCTTAGCGTCCCACAGAATCAAAGATGCACAGTCTCTGTTTAAATCCTGGCCCTGCACGTCCACGTTATGTGCTGCGCACTCCTCTTTCAGCTCATTTGTGAACTGCAGGAGCTCGCGGTACTTACTGATAGGCTTTACGAATTAAAAAGTGCTCACGAGGCTCCAGATAAAAAGCATGTGTATGCAAAGGCACCTCACACGGCCCTTCCTGAGTCCCGTGTCCCACCTTTGCTCTCCAGCCAACAGCCTCTGTTTTAAAGCATCCCAGCTATTTGCCTCCTTCGGCATGAGAAATTGCACCTGGAACCAAGCAAATGAAAGGATACAGAGTGGTGGCAGAACAGAGCTTCCAAGCAGCAGTTCTTGCTTATTTTTCTCCTCCATCCATGTGCAGTTTGATGCGCTGGCTTCATAGGTCTGGGCCACCCCCAGGTTCCATTTTAGTGGAATACTCTGATGTAACAAGCTGCAAAGAGAAAGCAGCTCCTTTAGAACAGTATCCATTTTTGGAGCTTCCCCTGTAAACATCACCTGCTTCTCCTGCTCCTTGGCCTCCCAGGCAGCCAGTCCAGAAGACAAGCGAGAAGGGTGTGTCCCTGTACCTCGCCCCACCACCT
Source organism: Petromus typicus (assembly GCA_004026965.1). Taxonomy (NCBI): domain Eukaryota; kingdom Metazoa; phylum Chordata; class Mammalia; order Rodentia; family Petromuridae; genus Petromus; species Petromus typicus. The sequence continues at coordinate 43,632 of PVIR01003562.1, forward strand.
GCTCTGTCCTCTGCTCTGCCTTGCCAGGAACCATGGAGTCAGATCACTCAAAGTCTCATTTGTTAATTGAGAAACAGGGCCCCTTTAGGACAGCGCTGAGCCATTGTTGAGGAACGGAGCTGCAATGAAAGAATTTAATTTGAAGAAAGAGTCAATTCAATTGAATCCTGAAAATCATTCTGATGTGCTCCCAGGAGAGTCTATTTAGAATCAATAAATGTGCCTGTGTCACCGTCTCCTGTCTCTGCTCCATCCTCTGCTGGTTCCTCGCCAGGGAGAAATCGTTCAAAGGGACCCGGTTTCGTTTCAAGGAAGTGTGAATTCTGCCAAATACACAAAATAGGACACCTCTTAGCCCTGTGATAAGATCTCTGCCTCTCTCCTCCTCCTCTTCCTTCTGCTTCTCCTCCTCTGCCTTCTCTCTCTTCCCTTTCTTTCCTTTTCCCTCTCTCACATCATCTTTATTTTCTCTTTCCCTTTCACTCTGCAGACTCTCTTTCTTTATTGGCATTCACTCTGTGGTTCTTCCTTTTCCTCTCTTCATTTTTCACCAACCTCTTCTTCCTTCCATTAGATATGCCAGTTGACCCTTCCCTAGAGAACTTAACCTGCACACAAGAGTCTGCCTAGGTACAGCAAACCCAGGCCCACTGTAGAAATGCACGTGAGCATATGTGCTGCAAGTATTTCAGCTGACTTTGAAGTCAGACCTCCAAAGCCAAATGGGTAGAAAGATCCCCTGAGGAGAGGAACGGAAAGGGAGATGGGCTCCACCCACCATGGACCATCATATTCTGGAGGCTAACTCCTTTCCCTAACTTTCATCAACATAAGAATTACCTGAGGGATCTGTTAAAACGCAGTGTCTGTCTCACTATGTCTTGCATGGGGCCATGACTCTACATTTCTAACAGAAATTACCTTTCAGGAGATATCAGTGCTGCCAGCTCTGGCACCCTATTTTGAATAAAACAAAGCTGTTCAGACTGCTACCCCAATAAAGCTCATATGTCAATGCAAGTATACAAAATAACATTTGATGTAAATGTGTGAAGATTTTTAAGCAATAATTCACCTGCTCCTCTTCCTCTTTCTACTCTGCTACCTTTTCCCCCTCCTTCTCTCTTTCTTCTTCCATAGTGTTGAAGATTGAACCCAGAGCCTCGGTCATGCTGGACAAGTGCTCTATTAGTGTGCTACTCCCCAGCCCCAAAGCATCTAGTACCCTTGAGAAATTCTTCTGAATAACAGAAGATTATAACTAGGCACTTGTGGCTTTATAGATAAAAGTACTTGAGATGAATTTGAATAGGTATTTGGTTTCTAAAAGGAGTTGACTTACATAAAATCATGAAGAGATGGGTGGTATATAGGTGTAAAAAATCTTGTGAGTGTGAGGAGTGCATGAAGTCAGAGGGGCTGCAGTGAGGGACCATGGGCTTTGGAGGCAGGCCAAGACCTGATTCTGCTAATTTGACTCTCTGAACATTATCTTTCTCATTGTGAAATGACTCTATTGTCATCTACCTTTTGAAGTCACTATAAAGGCAAGGAGGGTGGTTTCATGTGTTAGGAAATTTCCTGATGTGGATGGGGGCTGAGATAACGGTGATATGGTAGCAGTCTAGCTATTGCTGAATATAAGTGGGCCTGAAGTGAGGTGTACACACTGATTTTAAAGTCCTAGGCAGATTCAGAAGGTCTGAGGGTTTTTGGGGACAGTGCGATCTGAGTTGTTCATTGCTTTCCTCTTCACATCACAGGACCCAGATTCTGTCTGTCAGGCCAGCTGAGTCATGGTGTTAACAGGGATCTTGGAAAGTCAGCAATGGACACACCTAACATCACAGCTGTGCCCAATAGAACTGAGCCTCCAGGCAGGAAATTAACCTCCTTTTTTAGGGAAAAAAAAAAAAAAGCTCATAACCTGTGTATACCCGTGGGCCCATTAGAAAACACAGAGTTTAAAAACCCTCCTGCAATCCCTCCTTCTCGGTACTAAACCTAACACAGATAACTGGCTGATTCTGAAAGGTAAATAGTGCCAGCAGCCATTCGGGGAGAATGACCCCAGCCCCTCTAATGGAGCACCTTCTACTTGAGTTCTGGACTCTAGCCTGCTGTCCCCTCCTGCCTGCATTAGTGACAGGGCCGCAGGACCCCCTCCGAGATGGCCATTCCGCAGGGCTGTCTGCTGGAGGTTTCAGCTCCTCTCCATTTGAGCCTCTCCTGAGAGCTGCTCCATACAGTGCCTGATTTCCTTTGGCGCCAAGAAATCTAAGAGTCAGAGAGTGATCAGGAACCTTCCGGGAGTTCAGAACCTAGACTGCTAAGTTAGAGACATGCTCCTGTCTGCTCATTAGAAGTCAGGGACATCAAAGAATTTATGGACATATCAAAATAAATACCTGCCAGACCCAGATCATAGTAAGCAAGTCATTACTTGATAAATAATTACAGAGAATTCTCAGTCTATTTCACTTACTGTAGGACAAACTCGGTTCCATAGTATTTAGTATTTAGAAATAAATATGTCATAGACTTTGCAATTGGGATGACTTGGGCTTGAATCTCAGACTTACCCGTGAAGATTAGGTTCTCAGATTTATCTACTCCAGCTTTCAGTTTCATTATATGTAACGTTAATATAAAAGCACTTACGTCCCAGAGGTTTGAGAAGGATTATCTGCCCTAATGTGTTTACAAGACTTAATTCACTGTCTGGCACAGGGTAGTTATTGTAAGTATTGTTTACTTTCAATATTGTTTATTCCTGACTGAGGCATTTTCCTCTGCTATTTCCTCCTGGCTGGTGGTTGAGGCTTTGAAGACTCCGAAATGCAGAGAGGAGCTACCACAGAGACCTCATGGTGTGACAGGAAAAGTGCTTTCTGTGTTAGTAAAAATAGGGATTGTGTGTCTCTGTTGTATTTGCTGAATAGGAGTCCAGAAGTCATAGAGTCTTACACTAGTTATTATGCCTACATGGACATGATTAATTGGTTATCTGTTCTAAGATTTAACACTTTTTTCCATAGATACCCAATCACAGTATCTAATAAGTACTCTTCCCTAAAGCCTGTTGGAATTTCACCCCTCATGCAATATACTTCTAAGTCTTTATTTACTGTGCACATGATTTTTTTTCCCATTCTTTCCTTTTATAGGAATCAATAAGTTGTTTAGGTACCTTTTTTTTTTTTTTTTTTTTTAGGTTTTTGGAGACAGGGTCTCACTTTGTGGTTCAGGCTGGCCCTGAGCTCAGCCTCAAACTCACATCACAATCCTCCTGCCTCTGCCTCCCGAGTGCTGGGATTACAGGCGTGAGCCACCATGCCCGGCACTGTGGTATGTGGTACTGGTTGCTGCTAGGTGTGGGTCACCACACCCAGTATTGTTATGTGGTTACCGGGGAATCGAACCCGGGTCCTTGCGCTTGCGAGACAGGCGCCGGAACCACTGAGCTAACTCCCCGGCCCCTGTTTAGGTACCTTTAATAGAGGAGAGATGAAAAACTATAGGTTTTACTACTTCATGAACATGATTTAAATTTTTTAAACCTTACAAAAGAGACCATTCCTGCCATCTGCTCAAGGAGTTGAAATTTTCAGAAAAATTTGGATAGGTTTTTGTCTGTGAGGAGATGAAGGTGATTAATGGCCTTACTAGTGATTATAGTTGGATTTTACTGTGAGTAAAATGAACTTGCACTCATAGAGTTCAATATCACGAGTGTATTCTTGGTCGTATTTCATAGACCGGGGCAGTGGAAGAAAATGCGGATAAAAATGGTCTTTTCTCACACTCTGTCTAATGCTCATCTATCTTTTACTCTTTTTTGACGTTGCAAGTACACCTGGAAAGCTGAGATCCTCTCAGACTCTTGTTCTGAGGCACTGCATGCATTATAGGATAGCGAGAAAGATGAATTCAATGTCTTAGGTCTGTGTCAACCCCTCAGTTACTAGATTGGATGAACCTTTCTTTTACATTAATCACAGGTTCTCTTTGTTCCTGCCCTATCAATCCACTTGTGGGAGAAGCTTGTTCAGGTACTTGTGAATGACCCTGTGGGTAAAATGCACCATATAAATTTCAGATGGCATTGTTAGTTGTGGTTGAATGGCAGGACAGGTGATTAGCACTCATTGCAGTGGTCTCTGTTCCTTCTCCATCCTTTTTTTTTTTTTTTAGGTTTTTTGAAGACAGGGTCTCACTTTGTGGTTCAGGCTGGCCCTGAGCTCAGCCTCAAACTCACATCACAATCCTCCTGCCTCTGCCTCCCGAGTGCTGGGATTACAGGTGTGAGCCACCACGCCCGGCACTGTGGATGTGGTACTGGTTGCTGCTGGGTGTGGGTCTCCACACCCAGTATTGTTATGTGGTTATCGGGGAATCAAACCTGGGTCCTTGCGCTTGCGAGACAGGCGCCGGAACCACTGGGCTAACTGGTCCATCCTTTTTAACCATAAGATTAGGGGCCATAAGGTGCTGTTATTCAAGGTGGACTATTTGGGCAGGAAAGTTGGTGGAGATGACGTTGCTTTTATAATGTCTCCTGATTCTGGGTCTCAGGAAATCTCCTACATCAAAAATACCCTTAGTATCCTAGTAATAGTAAATAAGCCTATCAAACTCCCTCTGGGCAATTCTGTCACATTCCTAATATAATTTATATGTATCAGGAGAGTGAAAGTGTGAGGAGAAGGTGGGAGAAAGCTTAATACAGATGTTAGTTTACATCTGTGAATCCGTGTTGTCATCCCTTGGTCCAATTAGTATGGAAATAGCATGCTTCATGTGTCGTTCTGGGGGCTAAAACCTTTGCTGTGAAAAAGCTGAGATTCCAAATGGGTCATGACTCTACTTCTTAGAACTCCAGCTGAACCTAAACAGATAGAGCAAGAACTCCAAACCTGTATTTAAAATGCCATGGAGAAGAGGAAATAAATTTTCAGGCTTTCCACCCAACACATATTATAATGGTGATTGAGTTTACAGATTGAAGGCAGGCTTTATAAAGTTGTCATTGTTTTTCTCTCCTTTGAAATATTTAGGGCATAAAAAAAGTATAGAGATCAATTTAGTGAACATGCAGGGATTTATCAAACAGCTTAGGGACTAAATCATTATAAATTCAGTTGAAGCCCTCTGTACATTCTACCTCTTTTCCTTTCACTTTTTCACTCTGTAGAATTGCTTGATTTTGATGCTGTCATTTCTTGAGGTATGTTTATTTAATAAAGTATTCTAACTCAATAAGGCCATCATGAAAGAAAAGTCATTGTGTAGACCCATATGTTTCTATAAGCTAATCTATCAACTTAAAGAAATCTAGTAAAGATGAAGAGATTTGGATATTTGCTGTAAAATCTCCACTCTGTTATAAATAAAGCCATTGATTTTATACTTCAACATTCACATTTTCTATATGAGTGTCATCTTTAAGATGCTGTTGGGTTATAAGTTGCTTGTGCTCATGTGGAATCCAAAGATGAGAACACAGAAAGGCAAAAACAAGGGCTAGAGAGTATTTCCCCACTCTTGTCTCCTCTCTTTGTTGGCTTCCTTTTTGTAGTTCAGGCTGGCCATGAGCTCAGCCTCAAACTCACAGCAATCCTTCTGCCTCTGCCTCCTGAGTGCTGGGATTACAGGCGTGAGCCACCATGCCCAGCACTGTGGTGTGTGGTTCTGATTGTTGATGAGCATGAGTCTCCACACCCAGTATTATTGTATGTGGTTACTGGGGATCAAACCCGGGCCCTGGCACTTGTAAGGCAGGTGCTGGAACCACTGAGCTAAATCCCTGGCCCCAGTTGTCTTAATTCTTCTTGCTTATATATACAGGCTTCTTCCAGAACAAAGGTATTCATAGAGCCACCTGATTTATCCATATATGTGTGTGTGTGTATTATATATGTGCTGTATTTTGTGTATGATGCATTATATGTACATGTGACTCTTAGTTAAATTTGCATTTCAGAAAATCTAACGTGTGTTTTTAATGTATGTCCAATGTAATATTTGGATAAACTTACACTAAAATGTTCATGTTTATCAGCAACTTAAATTTAAGTGAGAATTCTATATTATTTCTGGCAGCCCTAAATAGCTCCCACAAACATATATTTCAACCCCAGCACCCTGAGAACATTGGTTTTCTCTTCCTCTTAGTTCCTGAGAAGGAAGAGACTGTGGCAGCTTTTGTTGGGACTTCACTGAGTGATAATCAGCTCTGGGATGGGCCATGTTGATTAAAAAGCGTTGCTAAATGATAACCTCTATAGGTCAGGGTAGCAAATAGAGAAGAAGATTGCAATCTGGGGGGTCAAAAATCCTCCACCTCAGAAAACTCACATTTGGTTCTTCCCAAGTGAGGGAAGCCTGTTCTCTAGGGCCATTTCTCCCTCTCATTCTTTCAGAGGTGGCATGACATGGCAGGAAGAGCAAGGACCTCACAATCCCACCCCCATGTATGATGGTTTCTTCTAGTGCTTACCTGACTTGTGATTTTATGCAAGTTACTCAGTACCAATTCCCTCATCTATAAAAATGAAATGGATGGTAACAGTAACTACTTTATAGACTTGCTGTGAAAACTGAATGAGTTCAGATATATAAAGTACCCTAAGTCCTGCTCATTTCATATTAAAATTACAGTGTACCACTGTTTATTTCTCTTCTCCTGAGCTAAGTATTTCTCAGGGGCTAACAGGAAGCACATCTATGACGACAAGAAACATGCCTAACAAGACAGGAAACACTTCTAAGAAGACAGGAAACGATCAAGACTGGCTGATTGACTTAGCTTCTGAAAGTAACACAATCACACCCACAGGCTTATTCTTTGAGATTGTCTATCCTATAAGTCTACTAATATTTTGATAAAAAGCTAGACGACAATTTAAGCTTCATGGATTCTGTGATCTTTGTCAAATGGCCCAACTATATCTCCACAGATGCCAAGCATGATTCTGATGTTGCATCACTGAAACAGTCCTTGGCAATTTATAAACAGGGAGTTGTAGCCATGTTCCGAGTAAAATTTCATTAATAAAATTAGGAAGTGGCTACATTTGGAGCATGAACCATAGTTGTGTACTCCTCCCTCTCCCCAATTCCTTCCTGTTCCCTTTTTCCATTCAACAGAACCCTCTCCCCACCTCCTGTACCTTAGTCCATTCTTTAAATGATGTTAATATAAATCATTTCTCCTATCCTCGAAGACAGTCACAGATTTCATGAACATTCAGTGGTAATTACTTAGACTTACTGGAAAGTAGTGTTGCAGTATGTTAAGGGCCTTAAAAGTGTTGACAACTGTCACACTTCTATCTGTTGATTTAATAAATATTTATCTAAAATATATAATACACTAGCCAACCTCCTGGCTTCTATGAGGATCTTCCCTGACAAAATCACCATAGAAGTGTATGTAAACACAGAAAATAAAGTATTTTGGGGTGTTTTTTTTTTTTTAATGGAGGAGCATCAAGCAGCAGCAAGACAGCCTCTCCCAGATTTGGAGTTCAGATGCTAAAAATAACAAGTTGAGGGTAGGGAGAGACAAAGACAAAGATAGAGAGACAGAGACAGAGAGATGTACCCTGGGATCAGGATAGACTTGACAGTGGAAGAGATGGACCATGATGCAGAAACAGTAGTAAACAGTTTCAACTTTCTCTCCGTGCTGACTCTGTCAAAGAGTGTGAATGCCAGATTCACCACAGGGCCCCAGGGGCAAATGTTAGTGGGTTGGGCCAGCAGTTGTTGTGGTTCACAGGGTCACAGTGGAGTTTGCTCCAATAGGAGTCTTTTCATTCAGTAGGCAACAGCAGAGAGGAAGCCCAGTGCAGGTGCCTGCTAGATCCCTGGAGAGAGGGTGGGGTTGAGCACCATTCCAAGAAAGGGTTGAGTGTCTAAATCTAGGGTCCAGAATGGCTGCAAGAAAGCTTAAGTTCTGGATTTCTGTGCCAGCCTTCTATAGTGACTCGGGGAGGGATAGCCACAAGAGACAGCTGTGGCCAGGGAGTGGGCTGGAAAGAGATTCCCTGAGGGATTTGAGCTCAGGCAGGGAACAGCACAGGCTCTAACCCCTGTGACCAGGCCAAGCCTGGCCTGAGGTTCTCCAGGATCCAAAGTCTTGGCTTTGAGAATTCCAGTCCTTGCCCTACTTTCTGTATCTGGCACAGATCTGGATCTGTCTGCCTTCCTTATCTACTAGTAGAGGAGGAATGTGTCTCGCCTTGGACATTTCCACATGCTGGGTAATCAGAAGGGCCTCTGAAATGGAGAGGTTGTCTTAGAATCCACAGGCTTTAAAAGTAGCTGCAGAAAACTGAGAATTTCTAGACTGCAAAATTGTGGATTCCGGGAGGAAACCATTTATTCAAAAACACAGAGGATATTTTTTGGACATTTTTCCTTCTTTCATCTTTATAGATTTATTGACATTTGGGGATTTTCATTTGTCCTTATTACTTCTTAAAAAGTTTAATTCATTTTTTTTTCATTTTCTCTCTTTTCCTTTTAATATTTTCTCTTTAATTTTTAAATTTTTTATTCTTTTTTTTCTGGTACTGGGGATCAAACTCAGGACCTTGTACTTGTGAGGCAGGCACAGCACCCCTGAGCTAAATATATGGCCCTTATTCTTCATTTCCTTTTTCTTCTTTTTTTAAATTTTCTATTTCTCTTTTTTCTGTCACTTTTACCTAATTCTACAGACATCCTTCTGCTCACAAATAGTATCCTTTGTCTCACTTCTCCTTTTCATCTGTTATAATTTCCCCTTGTACTCTTCCATTCCCAATCCTCAGTATCTTCAATAGTATAAGACTTAATTAATCTGTATATAATCAACTCTATATTACTCTTGAATTCTTTTCTGCTGTTCATGGTGGCATAGCTTTCATGTTTAGTGAATTGTAGCTGTGTAACTGGGTTGTCTTAGTATTTACACTATAATTGCACATTTCTTACTGTGGTGAAGAGTGGTACATTATGATTCTTATGATATGTCATATCATAAGAGAGGGTGGGGTTGAGCACCATACATATGTCCAGTGTATCTCAGACAATATTATTGTAGCTGATTTGCTTGATGTTTCCAGGGTCGTATAACTTTGCTTCTAGTGGTTTTTCTCTGTATGCCAACATCTAGATAAACTTTATGACATCAACAATACTGTCATCCATTCCCAGACAACTGGATATTGGGCAAATAGCACTGTGTCCTCGCCTCCAAATTAACAGAGGTGGCTGGATTCTGGGGCAGAGGCAAAGGAATATAGTTAGCCATGCCCAAAGTGCATCACTGTAAAGCAGATTAACTAAAGAGACCTCCATACAAGCAACAAAGACCTTCTGTTTTAAGTACTCACAAACAAAATGAACAATGGAATCACAAGGTAAAAGATGCCTCCTCAAACTCCTGACTCCTCCAAAATAAATCCAAGGCTCGTGAGTGGGGTGAATACCAAAAGCCACACACCTAATTATTCAAAAGGATAGAGAAGAGTTTAAGATGTGCTAAGGAAGACTGCAATAGATATGACCCAAAAAAGGGAAGAAATAAAGGAAACGACAAGGTGATTTTAGAAAATAGTAATAAAAAGATAACAAAAAATGGTACAAAACATAATGACCAGTGTAGCAAAGAATCAGTGTCCATGAAAAAGTTTCACTGAGAAATTCAGATTAGTAAAAATTATATTGAAATTATGGAGAACAGAAATGACTAATGTGAAGACAGATTTTCAGAATTAGAAGACAGGGTTGCTTTCAAAGAGCAACAACTTGAAGATATCTCCAAAACAATAAGATAACACAAAAAATAAATCCAACAGCTGCTAGATGGCACAAAGACTGATCTGAGTTTAATTGGAATAAGTAAAAAACAGAAGACAGCACAAATGGCATAAAAAATGTGTTTACAGAATTAATCACAGAAAACATCCCAAATAAAGGGAAAGAAATGCACAGATAAATGAGGCATGGTAGAACACCAAATAACATGATTAAAAGAAAACCTCTCCACCCACATTATAATCAAAATACCAAAAGTCCAACCTAAGAACAAAAATCTTAAAAACTGTTAGAGCAAAACAATGAATCATTTATTAAATAACTTCATTACTCTTACAGAGGACTACTCAACACAAACTTTAAAGACCACAAGGGCTTGGAGTGAAGCGTTTCAAGTCCTGAAGAAAACAACTCCATCATACCCTCACAAATCCAGCAAAACTGATGAAAAATGTATTCCGATGACAAAGAGTTACTGAAGAAATTCATGATCACCAAACTAGCATTAAAAAAAATTCTTGGGCCTGAGATTTAGCTCAGTGGTTCTGGCACTTGCCTTGCAAGCACAAGGTCCTGAGTTCGATCCCTGGTAACCACATAAAATGCCAGCCATGGTGACTTATGCCCTGTAGTAGTCAGTACTACATACCACAGTGCCAGGCATGGTGGCTCACACCTGTAATCCCAGCACTCAGGAGGCAGAGGCAGGAGGATGGCTGTGAGTTTGAGGCTCACCTGGGCTACATACTGAGCTCAGAGCCAGCTCAACTACAAAAAGAGACCCTACCTTAAAAAAACAATCTCAACGATATATAAAGGTGACAATGAAATCAACAATATCAATAAGTCAAATAAGATGAATATATTTTGCAGGGTAAGCATCAAGCAGAAGTAAAGAAATCAGTAACAAGGAAAATAATGCAATGACAGGAACGAATCAGTACCTTTCAGTAATTACTCTCAGTGTGAATAGTCTCAGTACCCCAGTCTAAAGACACAGAATGAGAGAATGGATCAAGAAACAAAAGGAAATGATATGTAACATAAGAAACACAATTAATTCAAATAAAAATATGTAAATTGAAAATCAAAGGATGGAAAATAATAGTCAATACAATAGCAACCCAGAAAAAAGCAGTAGTTGCCACCCTAACTTCAGAGAGAGTGGATGTGAATCTAAAACTAATCAGAAGGGACAAGGTCATTATGTATTGGTTAATGGAAGAATTCAAGAGGAAGAGATAACAAACAGAATATATACTTCAAACACCAGCACACTCAATGAAACCAACTCTACTGGACAAAAATCAGATAAACAAGAACACAGTTGTAATGAGAATCCTTAATACCCCACTGTTAGGAATAGACAGATTAACTAAACCAAAAAAAAAAAAAAATCAACAAAAATATCAGAGTTTAATCAAACAACAGAATATACATACTTCTCAGCACTGCATGGAACTTTCTCCAAAACAAGCCAGATGCTAGCCCATAAAGCTTGTTTAAGTAAATGCAAAAGAATTAAACTCTCAAGCATACTATCAGATCATGGTGTCATGAAACTAGAAATTAATGGCAAAAGAAATCACAGCAACTGTGCAGACTCATAGAGACACACAGTGTCTTCTTGAAGAAACGAGTCACAGAAAAAAATGAAAAAAGAAAGTAGACAATTCCTAGAATCAACCCAGAATGCCACTACAATACCCAAACCTATAGAACACAGTGAAAACAGTCCTAAGAGGGAAGTTTATAGCTATGAATATCCATAACAGAATCAGCTCAAATAAATAACTTAATGTTGTGCCTTAAGGTCATGGAAAAATAAGAACAATCCCAATCGAAACTTAGTACAAGGAAAGAAACTTGAAACCTTGTACAAGGAAGCAGAAATTAATGAAACTGAGAATAAAGCACAATAAAAAGAATCAATGGATGAAAGAGTTGGTTTTTCAGAAGAATAAGCCAAATTGATAATCACTTAGCTAATTTTACCATAAAAGGAAAGAATAGCTCTAAATCAATGCAATTAGAAATGAAAAGAGCAAAAATCACAAGACTACTAAAATCCAGAATATCATTGGTAATTATTTTTGGAACCTGTACTCTAGTAAAATGAAAGGTTCAAAAGAAATAAATAAATTCCTGGATAAGTATGAACTACCAAAGCTGAATTAGGAAGATAATATAAATATTGAATAAGCCAATACCCATCAATGAAATTGAATAAAAAAGTACCAGCTAGAAAATCTGAGGTCCCAATGGATTCACTGCTGAATTCTACATGAACTTTAGAGAAGATCTAGTGTGGATATTTCTCAACATTTTCAATGAACTCAAAAAAGAAACATTACTCCCTAGATCATTCCTGGAATCTAGCATTACCTTGATTCTAAAACTAAAGACATTTACAGGCCAATCTCTTGAAAGAACATAAATGCAAAAGTCCTCAATGAAAAAGTGCCAAACAAAATGCAACCAATCATCAGAAAGATCATACATCATGATCAATTATGATTCATTCCAGGGATGCAGGGATGGTTCAACATGTACAAATCAGTAGATGTAATACCCCACATAAACAGAAGCAAAGACAAAAATCACATGACCATCTCAGCAGACATAGAAAAAGCCTTTGACAAAGTCCTTCATTCATCATACAAAACCCTGGATAAAATAGGTGTAGGTCTTTATTTCAGTTCAATAAGAACTATTTATGACAAAACAGCCACCAGCATCATGTTAAATGGAGATAAGCTTGAAGCTTTCCTTCTGAAATCACAGAGAAGACACTTCTGTTCAACGTAGCTCTCAAAATATTAGCCAGAGCAAGCAGGGAAGAGAGGGACATAACAGAGAGATGTACAGGAAATAAAAAAGTTAAATTAGCGTTGTTTGCAGATGACATCATCTTCTATACAAAAGACCCAAATGTTCCATGAAAGTTTCCTGGAATTATTAACCAAGTTTACTAACATAGCAGGATACAAAGTCAACACACAAAGATCAATAGCTTTCTTGTATACTAATAATAAATTCATCTCACTCCAGATAGAATACCTCAGATAATAACAAATGCTGATGAGACCGCAGGAAAAAAGAATACCTCTTAATTATTACTGGTAGTATAAATTAGTAGAGCCACTACAGGAATCAATATGCTGATTCTTCAGAAAATTAAAGCTAGAAATTCCCTTTGATCCACCTATTTCTTTCTAAGTATCAACCAAAAACAGTAAAAGCTATCAGATTCCATTTATATGTGCATAGCCATGCTTATTACAGCACAGTTCAGAATAGCTAAATCGTGGAAGTGCCTTATTTATTAATCAACAGATGAATGGATAAAAATATTCAGCCATAAAGAAGAATACACCCAAGTTTTTTGTAGGAAAATGGATGCACTTTGAGACCATAATGTTAAGGAAAATAAATCAGACACATACGCCTAAATATCACATGATTTCTTTTATATGAGAAACTCAAGGTATAAATAAAGAAGCAAAACAAAAGACAGACAGTAGGAAACAATGAAATGGACCTTTAGTATATGGGGAGGGAACCAAGGGGAAGGAGGAAAGAGAAATAAAATTGAAAAGAGAATTTTGATACATTGTGTTCAAGTATCAAGTCCCTATGAAGAAGATGATCATTGTGTTCTACAAACATATACAAAAAATGTACATGGGTATAGGAGAAAGAGTCCAAGACGTGGAGGGAAGAAGAGGATTAAAACATGAATTAAGATATGTCATGGATAGGTACTAATTTCTCATAATGAATGTATTCATCATATACTACAAACATGTACCAATAAAAGATATTTACATCACAGTATAAGTTACAAGTAGCAAAAATTCAAACAGAAACTCCCTAAAATCCAACCTAAATATTTATGTTGTTAGATAAATTATAATACAAATCATAATATGGGCTATTAAGCAGTCATTAATAGATTTCTATTCTTCATAGTAAGGTAAAAATTTTATTAAAAAGTGAAGCAACTCAAAGTTGTGGCTCTAAGGGCAACTCCTACAGAAATTATTAATTGCTTTACTATCTTTTTTTTTTTTTTTTTTTTTGAGACAGGGTCTTGATTTTATAGTTCAAGCTGGCCCTGAGCTCAGCCTTGAACTCAGCAATCCTCCTGCCTCTGCCTCCCAAATACTGGGATTACAGGCATGCACCACCATGCCAGGCACTATGGTATGTGGTTCTGATTGCTGGTGGGCGTGAGTCTCCATTCCTGGCATTGTTGTATATGGTTACCAGGGATCAAACCCAGAACCTTGTATTTCCAAGGCTGGTGCCAGAACCACTGAGCTAAATCCCTGGCTCTGCTTTACTATCTTAACGATAGGATTAAGAGAGAATAGAAGCATTATCAACTCTGACTAAAAGAACAGCTATATTTAGAATTTGTAAAGTGTCAAGGAGGAAAAACAAGATAGGATCTTTCAAAGTACTATAAACACACAATTAGTAGAGAAAGGAAAATGAGGTTTAGGTGTATTATTCATAATTATAATGGTAACCAAGAAAGAAATAAAAATAAAGGCATACCCATTGGGAGGAATGCCAGGGAGAAAAATATATCTGAAAATGGTGGTGGAAATGAACTCTATTCCCATCTGCCACAGCAGGAATTCAACAGATAATTCCTGAGGTAGAGCAATCTAAAAATTATATACTATTAGCTGTACAGAAGTAACAGTGGAAAAAACTTTAAATATACGTGGTTGAAAGTGGTTCCCTAGGGTATCTGAATAGCTTGCTGGAAGGTAGGTAGGAGTAGGGCAGGGTACTGTTGTACTTCATTATTGAAAAGGAAACACTATTTATGAGAAGTCTGTAATAACATGGGAAAATATTTCTAATTTAAGTGGGAAGGGTGGTAACAAGTTGTGTACATAGAGCATTCACAAGTATATAAAAATGAAAAAGAAAACAACCCAAACAGCTACGCACAGCAAAAGACCTAGAAGGAAACATGCCAAACTATCTACAGCTCTCTGGGTGGTGGGAAATGGATCATTTTATTTTTGTCACAACTTTCTTTATTTCTGTATTTTCCTGGCTTCTATAGTCAACAGGCACAGCTTTTACAATGCCAAAATAGGCTATACATTAACAGATTTGATTGGAAGCCCAATGTTCTCCATATTGGGTGACTTGTGCAAAAGGAAATCTGGCTGGAAGTCAGAGGAGGTGAGCTTTTGGTTTGGTTCAGCTAAAGGGATGCACTTCTGGGGCAGGTCTCCCATTACTCATTTGCAGCAAAAGAGCTAAAACTAAAGGATTTTCAAGTCTCCCTGTTCCTCTGGTATTTTAAGATTAATTCTTGGGTCACTCACTATACACTGAGAGTAAGTCATTTTATTCTTATTTACATTGAACATCTTTATTGAGATGTAACTGATGTATAAAAAATGCTCATATTTAATCCGCATAATTTGATCAATTTGAGGTATGCAGATACGTCAATACTATCACTAGCACAATCAGAGTAATAGATATATCTGTCTCCTTCTTTCCTCCCTCTCCTGTTCCCTTTTGTGGTAAGAATAATTTTATGTGGAATCCAGAATAATGAAACTCACAAAAGCAGAGAATGCAGTGGTGTTTACAGGGATCAGGAGCAGGGAGGAATTGTATGGTCAGCATAATGTGTTATTATATAAGATGAACACATCCTACAGATCTTCTGCCCAGCATGATACCTGTAGTTAATAATATTACATTGTGTACTTAAAAATTTATTAAGAGTATAAATATCACATTAAGCATTCTTACCACAACTTACTGTTGACTATGATGGTCTGCAGCAGCATCTCAGCCACACCCATCCCCTTGAAAAGATCGATAAATGTCCTTTTGCCAAACAGAATGACAGAGGTAATGGAGAAAAAATGGCTGTCAGAGCTCTAGAGACCTGGCCACTCACTGGTGCTGTTCCCTGTGGTGAAGACCCTCTAGGGTCAATGTACCCTGCAGGGTACAGTGCGGTTTGTAGAGAAGAATCCCTTCTGGCTTCTCACCTTTAAGGGGAAGAAGTGACAATAAGTTCCACTTCCTGGGACTGTTGTGATGATGGTAAAAAACACACTTGCAATGTGATGTGTGGCATAAGGCAGGTGCTTAATCTATGGAATTTAGGACAGTGGCTGACTTTTGTCATGTTTGTAAAGCTCAGCACTGAATTAAGGGCTTCACATTCATTGTCTCGTTTAATCCTTCAAGTCCAGGAGGCATTTCTGTCATGCTTGGGAAGCAACTCAGAGTTGTGGTAGAAGGCAGGACCCTGGAGACAGACAGGCTGCTACTGTCTAGCTGTGTAACTGGACACGTTATGCAACCTCTCCACAATGTCTTCCTTATCTGTAAAATGGGGATGTTGTTAGTACTTCTAGTTTGTAGCGTATTGGGAGAACTAAATAAAGTTTTCTTTTCTTTCTTTTTATGTTTCTGGTACCAGGGATTGAACTCAGACCCTTGTGTTTGCAAAGTAGGCCTACTACCTCTTGAGCTGATCCCCAGCCCTAGCATATTGAGTAGTCCCTGGTATATAAACTGATTCACTGTTATTATTCTTGTTCTGCATATAAGGTCATAGGAGCTGAAAACAGTTGGATGTCTTTCATATGGATGAAGGTCACCATATCAAGCCTTTTGATATCAGCAAGTTCTATCTTTATCATCATACTCTTTACCTTCTGCCTGGTCCATTATTTAGCAAGAATATATATTCATAGAGTTTCCCAGAACTTCATGCCCATTCAGCGTTGCATCTGTATATCATAGTAAATGAAATCTGATAGAAAGTGTCATTATAAAAGTGTATGTATACAAGAGAGTGACACAGGCCCAGTTGTGTGCCCACACTGAGGATGAGGGATGGCACTTGGAAGAGGTCAGTCTCTGGGCCAGTACAGACCGGTTAGGAGCTTCACTTAACCATCCTGAGTCCCTGGTTGCCACCATAGCCTAGCTGGCTTGGGAAGCCAAGGTGGCAGGTCAGTGAGTTTGTATTGCAAATTATGGAGCAGAGAAGATTTGTGATACCAGAAGTTCCCTGAAACCACAGAAAACCTGTCCAGAGTGATTTATTGCAGTGAGAGTTGCATCATTTCTTCCCGTCTAGGGGATTCTGTTGGTCAATTTCTGTCGACCTCCTTGTTTAGGAAGGAAGCACAGAGTGCAACCTCTGCTTGTGCTTTCCTGGGTCCAAGTGCCCATTTTCAATTTCAGGTTAAACTCAGGACCATACGGAATTTGCACTAGAACTACACGTTCTGAGTGCTGGTGTTGTGCTAGGAGCTGGAGATTCAAATGCATACAATAGTTCTAAGTATTTTAAGCCCACATAATGCTTTAGGCATACAGTTCCACTGACTCTAAGATAAAATCAATATAAATAATAATTGATACTTCTATTTTACAGACCACTAAGAAAAAAACTCTATGGTACTCTATGGTACATCCATTAGAACGTGAGCCATGTTCTAATTTCAGAGATGATAAAATGTGGAAAACGTGTACTCTTTTGATCCTCTCACCATCTCCACAAAGCAGATATTAATATGTACCTCCTTTAAGACCAGAAAACTGGCTCAGAGACTTTAAGTGACTTGTTAGACCCTGAGAGTGAGCCAAGTAAGTAAGAGAGGCCCAGATGGACACAGGAGTAGATAGGTCTTACAGTCTGCAACTCACTGTTCTCCACGTACTTAAGGAAAGAATCCCAACAGTGTCTTCTCCATCCTTCTTCCCCGTTTGTAGGATGAATTTCAGCCTTATCTTTAGCTATGCCATCTTCTCTGCTTCCAGCAGTCCATAGAAGACAGAGATCCACAGCATCCTTCTTGGAGCTTCTTTGCCCAAGAATTGTCTGGTTTTGAATAACAGAAATAACAGCCTACACAGGCTTGAAGGGGAAGAGACAGCTCGTAGAGTGGACAGGACAGTGCGACCAAGGGCCATATCAAGAGTCTGCCATTTTTATCATCGGGGGGGAGAGATGACATGGAAGCAGGAGGGACGTGATTAGAGAAGAGGAAGGGGACTGAGAGAAGGCAGAGGAAGTAAAGAGGTGACAGGAGAGAAGGAGCAAAGTACATGTGTGCAAGAATATGCCATAGTGAAAACCACTAGTGTTCACAAGCAGCATGCACTAATATAAACACCATCAAATGAAAAAAAAAAAAAAAAGATGCCAAGAACCTTCAGACATCTGCATGAAAGGATGTATATCAACCATTTCTGATTAATTTCTCTAAATTTGTGATGCAGGGTTTGAATTAACATTCCAAGATGGACAGTGCAGTGGGGAGCAATAGAGTAATAGATATCACTGAGAGTCTTCCTGAACCACAGCCGGCGGGGAGCGATTTAGGGGGATACTGAGGCAGAGTGGAGGTTTCCGAATCAAGCTGCCTTCTCTCGGCCTGCTTTGTTCACTGTCTGGTCGCCTTTGGCAAGTTATTGAGCCCCTCCATCCTTCAGTGCCTTCATCTGTAAAATGGGGATCCCAATAGTTCTGCCTCTCAGCACGGTTGGGTGGCATGAGGACATGTGAGGACACGTCCTACCATGCACACAGCCAGCATTTAACAGATGCTGGTGTTCCTTGTCCCTTTTTTACAGCAACTTCCAGAGGTTAAGGCTGTTTTTCCCAGACATCCCAATGTCCTGAAAGTCATATTTCCAGAAGCACATGGAAGCACTAAAATTAGAAGTTGATTTTCTTGACCTTCCTCTGGGAAGTAAAACTTGCAGGTGCTCAGATGTTCTGTCTGTAATGCCACATATCTGACTGACACTCTACAGAGAGGGATAATTCCAGTCTGTGCCACAAACACGTTATTCTGTTTGATCCATTACTCACATACTTTATACCTAGCATTATGGTACTCTCTGTGGTTTGTATGCAAGGGGACATGGTCGATATCATTCATTAATTTATTACTCAATAAGTTCAGATTTTCCAGCCTCAGCACAACTTGATAGTTTGTCATTTCTTTGTTGCCGGATGCCAGCCTGTGCATTTTTGGCTATTTAAGGAAACCCGTTATTCCCATCCTAGATGCCAGTACCAAATACCTAACCTCCAACTGCCACTTACGCAAGCCCAAAATGCCCCTAACATTTTCACACTTTCCCCAGATGAAAATTGCTATTCTAAATGACTCTGAGCTCCAAGAGAGCTTGGCTGGGGGTATCTGGTCCATCCTTCACTGTGCAGAGTCTGGAAGAATACGTGGCATGTAGCAGGTACTTAATGTTTGCAAAAAGATCAGATAAACCCAGATCATAGCAATCTTCAGCCCCAGACAGAAAAGTCTGTTTCTAGAACACTTGTCACTCTCTCCATCCTGATCAGATCCTTTATCTGCCACTCAAAGCCCTCTGCAGTGTGACTCTGAGTGAGCCTTCTAGGTCGCCGGCTCCCTTTGGCATCCCATGGAATCATTTTATTAGATTTGTTTTTGCAAAACAAACTCAGTTTCTGGTGAAAATGGCCTCCAGCCAGCTCCACATCTCCTGCTGGAGGAGATCTATCGGGAGAAGTCTCGAACAAGTACATTAGTTATCTAAAAGACGCAATGAGGTGAACTCTACATGAATAAGAGATGGTAACAGTTTATCACAGAATAGAGGTAACTCTCCGCCATGCCTGGCACAGGAAATGGCATAGCTGAGGCTGTGGCCAGAAAGTGCCAGCTCTAAGAAAGCCTTTGTTTGCCGTTCCCCGCCATCCTGGAACGGAACGGGAAAGAACAGGGTTCACTCAATATCCAGCTTCATGCTTAGCATCATCCATGATGAGCAGCACTTAGTTTGCGGAAGCGTCTTCTATGGCTCCTTCTGGACTGTGCGGAAGAGTTTCCAGGGGCTTTGGCACAAAGAAATTGAGCACAGCTGCTGGAAGGGTACAGCCAAGGAAGAGCCTGTGAGGGGCTTTTCCAGCAGGGAAAGTTCTTTTTTAAACTCTTTTTTTACCCTTGTTTTGATATTTGAATTTGAAGGCAGGCCGAGAAGGAGGGAAATCTGCGATTACAATTGTTTCATTATCCTGTGAAGATGAAGCTTTAAAATGCAAGTTGGATGAGGAAGCAGACACAGCAGCCCCAGGCCCCAGGTCTAGAGACTGCAGTTCTGAGATGAGTCTCCCTCTTTGTAGAAGGGTGACCTTGGGCAAGTGACTTCACCTTCGCTTGTGGTGGTTTTCCTTATCTGCACTAACAATGATACCAAAGCACTGGAGGTGTGGCAGGAGTTTAAAACCGATCACCCTCGCCAAGTGCTTAAACTGCTGTTCTTGTTTTTGCTGTGATTGTTGATATGCACAGCCTCTCCTGGGGACAGTGACAGCTCCTCTGAGGAACGGCCTCTCTCCTAGACCAGCTCTGATCTCTAGAATCTGCAATGCAATATGGAATCTAAACTCAGTGATTTATTATCCTTGATTTCTTGGAGGAGGGCTGACAAACTGTGTGAGACAGTGTTGGAAACAGGGGAATTATTTGGCAAAGGCCCTGAAAGTTTCCACTTACACATGGACTGGCTGAGGACTCATGTGGTTGCCTCGTTCATTTGCTCTTTGCATAAAAGCAGGGCAGAATCTAAGTATCTCCAAACTATATTATTTGGTCCTCTAGTCCAGCATGTTCAAGGAATGTCTCTGCACTAATGGACACTTTATGTCACACAAAATGGCAACCATCAGCCAGGTGGAAGTATTGAGTGCTTGAAAGGTGGTTAGGTTGACCGAGAAATTGAAGTTTTACTTTTAATTTAAATATATTTGAATTCAAATATAAATCATCTATGAACTCATGGGTATCACAGTAGATTGACAGCAACAGGATTCTGGAAGCATGGAATCCAGGGGAACCATAATCCGCAGACTATGACCCATTCTCCCCATCTGTATGTGGCATGAGGAGGGTGTGTCAAGACCGACTGAAACAACAGCAGCCTGTCACACCTGTGAGTCTGACACCATGTCTCTCTCATGATACAGCGTTCTCTCCAGGGTCTTGCACAGTATACGGCGGATGGCTGGTGATCAATAACATGTTACCAAATGAATACTTTTCGCCTAGAGTTATCTCTCTTCTCTTCCTACCCTAGGCCTGAAATTCCTCTAAGAGGAAGGAATTCTAGTAGCTTTTGAGTCATGGTGTCCAGACTTCATCTGTTAAAAGGCAGCTCCCTTTGGCAAGGTGAAGTCATTGTGAGCATCCCATCTGTGTTCATCTATCAGACTAGTCGGGCACTAAAAGGAAGGATACAAAAGAAAAAGATGGTCTGATAGTACACGGGAGAGGGAGAGTCTGTAATTAGTCCATGCACTGCACAACATAAGCCCGTAAGTGTTCAGATGAGACTCTGTGGGTATATCTGTGCACAGATGTGTGATAGGATCTAGACAGGATTAGTGCATCCATCATTAGAGAGTTAGGATTTATTATTTATTTATTTATTTATTTTTAGGTTTTTTGAGACAGGGTTTTGCTTTGCAGTTCAGGCTGGCCCTGAGCTCAGCCTCAAACTCACATCACAGCAATCCTCCAGCCTCTGCCTCCCAAGTGCTGGGATTACAGGAGTGAGCCACCACGCCCGGCACTGTGGTATGTGGTACTGGTTGCTGCTGGCTTGAGTCTCCACGCCCAGTATGGTATGTGGTTACCGGGGATCGAACCTGAGTTCTTATGCTTGCAAGACAGGTGCCGGAACCACTGAGCTAACTCCCCGGCCTGAGAGTTAGGCTTTATATGACAAATCAATAATTACAATAATATAGTAATTACCAGTTAATATCTTTGTGACCTTTCAGAAAATACCATTTGGAATTCTGGCTGTGAAATGGGGGTAATAAGAATTATATCTTAAAAAGAGGGGAAGGGGAAGGAAAAATGATCAAGATACAGTAGATATATGAACCAATTTCTCACAATGAATGTATTCTTTTATGTATTGCAAACATAAACTAACCCAAAAAGAAGTACATCTTAGGGACTAATGATAATTAAGTAAGATTTTTTTTGTTCCTGACATATGACCAAAGCCCAATAAATACTCCAAAGAACAGAATACAATTATGATTATACATTGTACATGTCTACATATATATGTCTTAGCACTTAGGTGTATGAGAAACATTTTCTTCATAATTCTCATGACAATATTTCCAACTATATAGCGTATTACTGTCACTCTACAGATATGGAAATGGCCTCACAGAAGCCGAATGCCTTTACTGAGTTCAGTCAACTACACCAGAGAATCAGCCAATGTTGAAGAATAATAGTAATGAATATATTGTGATCTAATAGGAAAAGGTAATTGAAAATGAGCATAGACTGAACATCAGAGCCACAGCATTTCCCCAGTGCTGCCAAAGTCCCTGGAGCCATAAAGGCCCTGAATAGCCGAACATCTACAGAATGGCTTCTCTCCCCTTCCTCTCTTCACAGCTACTTCAGCTGACTGCTTCAGGCTGCAGGCTCAAAACCAGTTCGAGACCTCTGAAAGCAAAGCTGTGGGTGGTGTAGGGGGAATGTTTTCTTCCTTCGTTTTACATACAAAACATAGGCTGTAGGACTGAGGTGTAGCAGAGTTGCCAAGGAAGCGAGTCAAGGTCTGTTTGGAATGTCAGATGATGGGACAAAGCACATCAGGTCAGAGAAAAAGGAGACACCAGCAGGTGCCTCTATGTATGACCTTCCTGCTGTCCCCCCTTGTACCCCCAACCCATCCTAGAGATGTGTATGGTTGCAAAACTGTATTTCAACATTTCAAATATTGAATTTTCAAAGTTCACTGGGATACAGGAAATTGCCAATTGGAACTATAAAATCTTTGTGAATCAAATCAAGCCTGGTCTGCAAAGTTTCCAACTTCTGTGTCATGGTCATAACAAATATCAGTCACTAAAACTGACACTCATTCATGTTTTCACAAAGTCTGGAGCACTAGTACCAGAAGCAGGCCCACAGCTGGGAGTTTCCTGATACAGTCATCTCAGAGTCCTACACCTTCTTTTTCCTTAAGAGCTTGATTGTCTAGGTTGAAACTCCAGCTCAGGGATCTTATTAAAGTTAATTTTCTGTTTGGTTTTTATTTTCTAAAATGTGGATGAAGATGCTGATATTGTTAGGCTCGCGTGGAGTCCCTCCGGGAGACGCACCCCAGAGAGACACGCAGTCAGAATATCAATGCAACAGCAAGAGGTTTATTTGAGTACCAGTGCTGGGACCGTCCTGACACTCAGGAGAGGAACGGCCCTGAGTCTCAGATTTTTACAATTTTTATACTCGCATTTCTAGTTTAAGCAAGGTGTCTCTATTTCATTGGCTCAGCAAGCTGATCTGTAAATTCATTGGTGGGTGACTTTACTACACTGCCTGTGGTTTTTATTTCCTCATATTTGGGATTTCTAGGCATGGGAGGGCTTTACGAGAAATAGAAACTTGAGGAAGTAGAAACTTAGGTCTACTACTTTTTCTGTCGTAGTTGGGGCCTGTCCTAGATTTTTTAACCTTACAATATCAGTGTGATAATTAAAAGAGACAATCTATAGAAAAGACTTAGGACAGGGCCTAGCATAAAATAAAAATTCAATACATGTAGATGCTCATTATTTTTCAATTTATACCAAGTGGCCTTTTGGAAGTGAAATGTTGTGACCGGTTTTTCTAGCTGTGAGTTAGCCTAGCAAAGAATCCTCACAAAGTATGCCTCCTGAGGTGTCCCAACAGATATATTCTGACTTCTCCACCCTTTAGTGCAGGCCCTTCACCAGTGGTTTAGTGGGAATCTGCAAGTTTAGCAGTGAGCTATGAATCAGAACTCCATCCCCTTAAGCTATGACTTTTTCATTTATTAACATCTTCTTCATTCCAAATGAGCCAAGAGGCTGGCTCTGAGAGTTTCAGGAAATTAAGAATGGGTAAAAAGCCACAAGTGGGGTTCTAGCTTCTATTCTGCTGCTTGACAGGCAACACCAAGAGCAAGAGGGAAAAGAACAGGCTGCAGACACAGAGAGGCTACCTCCGCTGCCGCTTTGCTGCTCATAGCTATGAGCGCAGTTTCACTTTTATGGACTGGGTTTTCCTCAGGCATTAAAGGAGCATGATAATTATATACTGAGGGCTTGCATTATCACCTATGATTCTCTGGGCATAAGCAGTAGAGTTTGGCTGTTGATTGTTTAGACAAAAATGAATTAATAGAAAAATAAGGAGTAGCTTCCAGCATGGTAGGAAGCAGACAATACCAAGTATCCAGGCATATCCAAGAGACTCTGGTAGCAGCATGAACTTCCCTAGGTTTATATCACTATGATTCTCCATAAAAACAGAACCAGTAGGAGATCAACTTCTACTCCACCCCTGTGTCAATCCCTATGCCCCCTTCTCTCCCTCTATTATAGGAAATGACTGGTGCAATTTTAGGAAATGAGAAGTCCCAGTTTCTACGACTAAGATCCAGCAGAACTGGAGGACTGGGTCTAGTCTGAATCCAGAGGACAGAGAGAAGAGCCAATGATGTGACTTTCTAATCCTCGTGAAGGAAGGGACAGATATCACAGTTCAAAAGCAGTGGGGTACAGACAGTAAAATCTCTCTTATGCCTTTTAAAAACTTTGACCCTCATTGGATTGAATAAGCCTAGCCCACATGAGAGAGGGCAATCTGCATTACTCAGTCAGCTCATTCAAATAATATTTCTATTGATAAACGCATCAGGAATAATGCCTGACTGAAAACCTGGCTACCCTGTGGTCCAGTTAAGTCGACACAGAGAAACACCATCGCATAATCTTACACAGGCATCTTCATCGGAATGAACAAACTTCCACAGTTTCCACTGTTATTACATCACCTTGCTCAAGAGTCAGACTCCTTGGAAAGTGTCTGATTGGCTGACACTGGATCATGTGGGGTGGTGAGGAAAGAGACCTGGTACAATGCCCGGTTCATCATCAAAGTTCCATGTACAGGGAGCTGTTACTGTTTTTGCCACTCTCTTTTCTGTGCTTTATGATCAATAACTCTGTGCATCCTCTCAGAATGTCTTTGCCACCTGCTTATCCCAACCACGACCTACCCAATTCCCACTAGACAAATTTGCTTCTTACCCAGCAACACCATGTATACAATTTAGGTGTTAAGCAGCATGAGAGAAGTTATTTTAGTTCTTGCCGTCGTGTTTACCCATTTGCAGAAGTCTTGTCTCCAGGAAGCAGCAGGTGTGATCACTGTGAAAGTAATAATCAGGTTATTCTTCCTCTAGCGAGAATCTCTTTTCTGTGCACACTGCCCAGCAGAGTTCTCAGCTGAGACTTAACCTGAGAGAAAGAGCCTGGGGCTGGTTGCAGGTGGAGACTGTACCTTTGAGTAGTATTTAGTAAGGTCATAAATAGACATAGCTTTTACCTTTGTGTGTACCATGTGTTCAGAGTTGTACTTTGACACTGTATCATCTACAAACATTTAACTGTATTATGATAATATCAAGCTCACCTACTAGTTTTGAGCAGTCATAGAAAAGATTCCACTTCTGAGACTTATGAGAGAAGAGAGCATCTGCCCCTGCTAAATACACCACCACTCCCTTTCTCCTCTTCTCACTTCGTAAGTGAACTTGGAGCAGGTACCCCTCAACATCACCGCTTCTCACACTTGTGCAACTCTGCAGAATCTTAAGTCTCTCAGAACAGATTAAAAATGTCAGGAAAAGTCCGACTTCTAAATGGCCAGTTTCTAAGATGGATCAGTTTCTCCCTTGACAATACCAGTGTGATGACACGTGCCTAAGCCATGGATCTCCCTACTCCTCGGCATGTTTCAACTTTCCCTTACTAACAACCACTTTTTCTCTCAGAGGTGATCAGCTGTGCTGTAGTGTGACCAAGGGACATGGGTTAGCATCCATGTCATAGGTTTTCCAGCTGACTGATCATTCACCCTTTGTTCTGGTTCCACATCTTGCCTTATAGCTTTGCACCTTCTTTCAGTTAATGAGTAGTTTCTGTAAACCCACTCCTCCAGTTTGAGTTCAGCCATGTGATTATCTTTAGCCAATTGAGTGGAAGGAGTAACATGGTACCAGATCCAGGACTGTAGCTTCCAAGGTCCCTTGCTTCCCTTTGTGCTCTTGCGGGCCCTCTGTGTCAGCAGAATAATGAAAGACATGTGGAAGAGAGTAGAGCTGGGCCAGCTAGCCCTGGCTCATGGCTAGGTAAGCCACAGAGCTTGAGCTAGACCAAGGCTTACTAGTGCATGCTGCAGAAATATTAGGATGTTTGTCAAACAGCAGAAATGAAGCATTGCCTCAGTTCATGAACTTGATACTTCCGATGATTCTGGCCACAAACCCAGTTGGACAAGAATTGAATTAATTTCAATGTTGACCTTATGAGGGAAAATATGTGTGAAATTGGCCCAGTTCTGCCCTTTTTTGTGGAGTTAGATAGATCTGTCTCCTGGACTTTTTCATGAGATAATAGAAATCACTGGTTCCCAAGTTTACTTTGGGCGCTGGAGTTGAGCAGTTCTCTAGACTTCCAATAATCTCGTTGGTGAGTCATTCCCTGATATCTTTGTGCTGACCATTGGTTACACTGGACCATAGTAATGTTTAAGGTGTCTCCCTCCCCCATGAATGGCGTGATTCACCCTTACTCTTTCTTCAGCAAAAGCGTCTATATGTGCATACATAGTAAGTTCCCACTGGTTATCTCTAGAAATGACTAAATGGCTGAGGGGACCATTAAAAGGCACATTCTGAAAAGCTGAAAATTCATCTGCTTTTCTGCCTCAAAGGTAAACATTTTTAGGTCCACTCAAGTACATGCCCTTTTTAGTAAGTGGCTAAATAAATAGGAATTTTTTTTCATTTAATGATATACTTCTTGACTTCACATAATGTCAGAGTACCTTTACATTTTAATTTACTTATATATCTGGCTATCTCAGTGAAGAGAAAGTCAAGTTGAAAATGACTTTTAAAGATAGGTAGTATTTAATGTAATTTTTATAGATCACAAATATATACTAATCAAATTTTAAATATAGGTGGCATAAAAGTATATCTGATGAAAGTTAAGCCCCTCTTGGTCTTCCCATTTTAGAGTCTGGGACCTCTTTCTGTCAATGTTTTTTTCAAGTATCTTTTCAGGGGGTATTTTGTGACAGTACAAATATATATCCACCATTTTTTCTATAACCCCTTCGTGTATTAATGGAACAAATTTCCACACTTCTATATTTTGTTTTTATCACTTAATAGTCATTGAATTGTACTATTTTTAGTAGACATGGCATTATCTTGCTATTTTGGTTGCTGTGTAATACTCCATTTTTTGAAATTTAAGCAATTCAGATTGTGGGTATCTACATTACGTCCAGTTTGGGGGCCAAATTTCACTGCAGGCTTCTTAAAGATTTAATCAGAGATGAGCACTTGGCCATGAAGTTGATCAGGAATGATTTCTATCCCACAATATACTCATCAAGCCCAGATCCTAGCATGGGAGAGTAGGTGTACACTGCACAGAAAAGGGAAGGAAGGAGCCCCTTGGGTGTATCCTTTTATGTCTGAAAGAGACAGTCCTCTGATACATGGTGTCAGAGGCGCACTCAGCTGAGGCTGAAACCCAGAGGAGGATTGAGGCGTACCTAAGCACAAAGAAGAAAGGCTGTGCTGGGGCGTGAAGGCTCATCAGGGAAAAGTGCAGACAACTGAGGTTAAGTTGTTTACCAGACAGTGTTCTAGTGGGTACTGGAAACCAGGTGACTCCTGTGTTACTGTGACTGCTTCTGCCTGTGTGTGGGTGAGGGAAAGCCAGGTTGAGGAACGGCTCGGGCTCCTCTACCTGCTCAAGTTATGAGTCTTCTGGCTGCCTACATGTTAAGCTGACGCTGTGTCTTGTTCGCCCCCAGGTCAGGGAGGAACAAAAGTGGCTCTGGGGCACACAGCAAAGCTTCCTGGGGAAGCTAGCTACAGATGAGGTTCCAGTGTGGGGCTGGAGACCAGTTACAAGCTAAGTGACATGTCCAGTCGCCACCAGGAGTGACCCAGACACTGTACCACAAGAAATCGCTTATGAAAAGGCAGAACCCTTCAGAGAGCTATTGAGCAGGAAATGGGACAACATGCTGACAATTGGTAAAGAACCAGAAAAAATGAGGGTGCAGATTCTCAGAGTGTCACACGGGTGGGGAGAAGAAGGGAATGCAGGGCAGCAGACTAAGCAGTGATATCACTCACTAACTCCAGGTTCTTTGGATAGGAGCCTCAGGAGCTCAGTATAAGGGTTCCTGCAGGTTAAAGGACTGGAAGCATTAATGAGGGCACAAGGAATTGTGAATGTCTGATAAAAAAGTAGAAAGTAGCTCCTTAATGAGAGCTTTTGAAATCATTTTAATTTTTCTCAAAAATGTCTTCAAAACCCAATTTCTTCCTATGTTCCCACATCTGCAAATATACCAAACATAGTATTTATGAGCAAATCAAATTATACATAATACATTTTTATGTTTCAAAGCTTACAAAGTGACTGAAGTGATTTTTTAAAAACAAAAATATGAATATATTTCATTTTTCCCACATTGCTACTTCACGTGCTCTCCTCTAATAAAATTTTCCCCTCTGTGTTTTGACATTCTGGAAAACCTTTTATCTGTAATCCCAAATGTCTTCTCTAGGATGCACTATTTTCTTCTCCAAACAAAAGCTGGACACTGATTCCAGCACATTGTCCCTTTGCAGTGTGGCTTCCAGTGAGAGTCACTTAATCTCTGCAGTATTTGGTTTCCTTTGTGGAGCTGCATGGGACAGGGAAACCATAATCACACTTACCCTGTGTGCAGATGATGGTATGTTATATGTTAAGGATCTGAGGGCTGGGGATTTAGCTCAGTGGTTCCGGCGCCTGTCTTGCAAGTGCAAGGACCTGGGTTCGATCCCCGGTACCCACATACCATACTGGGCGTGGAGACTCACGCCCAGCAGCAACCAGTACCACATATCACAGTGCCAGATGTGGTGGCTCACGTCTGTAATCCCAGCACTCGGGAGACAGGCAGGAGGATTGCTGTGATGTGAGTTTGAGGCTGAGCTCAGGGCCAGCCTGAACCACAAAGCAAGACCCTGTCTCAAAAAAAAAAAAAGGATCTGACAGTACTCTGTACCTGTTAGCTGGACTTTCCATCTCTTTCTCATTTCTTACCCTCTTCAGAAGATGCTTTCTTCTTTGATCTTCTGTCAGTAGTCTGTCCAGTTCATCAGGCTGGCATGGAAATTAGCTAGTGGTACTTAAGGGGAGGAAGGAGGAAATCACAAGTCAGACAAATGGCTAGAGGTACACTTCAATTAAAAGAGATAAGACTGGGGGTAAGAGAATCAGAAAGACCCTTTACAGAGATCCAGGAGAACATGGGTCTTTTAGAAGAGGCAGCACCACATTTCCAGGAGGACCATCTGTCCCAGTGTGCCAGTGTTCTTGAGAACATTCTGAAGATTCAGATATACAGTGTGAGAACTTGGAAGGACCCAGACAAACCAGGGGAGATTGGTCAGCCAGTGTCTTAACATTTTTGAAATGATGTTTCCCACCCACAAGGACGACTGAATAGAGTGAGAAATAACCTTTATTTTAGGTTTCTTTGAGACAGGATCTCACTTTGTGGTTCAGGTTGGCCCTGAGCTCAGCCTCAAACTCACATCACAGCAGTTCTTCTGCCTCTGCCTCCCACGTGCTGGGATTACAGGCGTGAGCTATCACGCCCGTCACTGTGGTATGTGGTACTGGTTGCTGCTGGGCATGAGTCTTCATGCCCAGGGGTTACCAGGGATCGAACCCGGGTCCTTGCGCTTGCAAGACAGGCTCTGGAATCACTGAGCTAACTCCCAGGCCCCAACCATTTCTTGTTCAAGGAAACTTGAAAGGGCAGGGGAGAGAACATTAGATTGCTCTAATTGGCCAAGTGAGTTCTAGTCCTATCTTAAAGGTCCACATGTGAGAAGCTTCAGATTTGACCACAAAGAATGTTTTCTGTATCAGATCGTCAAGAAATGTGGAAAAGATGAAGCTGGTTTGGATAATGTGTGACCTGTTACCATCATGATTAACTCATCTGTCAGTCTCAAGCTCCTTCCCAGGCATATGATTAATGGAGGCGTATGTAGGTGACAGACACCACTGTCTTGATATTAAGGAGGGAGGGAGCTTTTCAAATCTATCTATCTGCCATATATATTTAGTGCCGCTCAGGATGAATGGAACCTCTGGACATTTTCTCAGACTTGTGGAGCCAAGAGACACATCATTCTTTTGAAGGGACAAGTTATCTAACTGAGATGATGAGACAGGTTTCCGTTACCTACTAAAAGGTTTGCATGAGAGACACACACAGTGATGTTTGTAAACATTCAAGAAGAAAAGGAAATCCATTATATAAATATCTGGTACATAAAGTAATTTATCTTCAGTGACTATTCAAACTTTAGCAACAAAAAGGGGTAGAAGTATGGTGTGTTGAGGGGTTGCTTTTCCAAAGCTTCTACTTGCTCATACAATTTCTTCTTTATACTTCCTTGCTAAAAGTACACAACCTTGTTACAGAGGATAATAAAGAACTTGATCCAGCAAAGCTCATCTTATTTAGCTCCAAACAGACTCTCTTGTAACTATAGCCACAGGAAGTGGACCAACATTTTCACTATGGTTTCCAATTTTTGAAAGCACATATTCCATTTGATTTTCTGTGTCCTGTTCACATGCCTAGCTTGCAGGTGGTAGCTGATATTTGATGATCTTCAGATTTTGAGGTCAACATCCCTCAAGTTGCTCATCAAGAACAGGAACACAGGATCTTTCTCTCCTCAGTGGGGATAGGCATTTGTCACTAGTCAACAAATTGTGTTTGGTTTTCTGTTTCTTGAAGGCTTTTGTATTTCCACTACTCTTTAAAAAAAAATCTTTATTGGTACATTACGAATACACATGAAGGAGAGGGCTGCTACATTTGGTGGTCATCAGCCCACTTATCTGAAGTCTGAGGTAGTGTCGATCAGCAGCCACCCTGATGCATCCAAATGGCTGATGGTGAGAAGAAAACACTCCTGGCTCCTGATGTGGAATTTGGGCTCAGGTAGTGGTGGAGTCTTCATTTCTCTGGCTTCCCTTTGCTTCTCAGTAATATGAGGCTGTGTATCAATCACTTTGCCATCACTTTGGACAAAAGATGCAGCCCTCACAATTTAAAGGATAGAGGTTTATATTGGTTCATGCTTTAGTCCACATCTGGCTGGTTCTGAGACAGAAAGGACATGGTGGAAGGACAGGAAGAGCAGCCAGGAAGCAGAGAAGGGAGGAGCTAGGGACAAGCATACTCTTCCAGGTCATACCTCAGTTACCAAGTCACACTTCAGAGCTCGTGAGACTTATGAGTGACATTTCAGGATCTAAATTATAAGAAACCAGAAAAGAGTTTCCATCTATGGGTTTATTGTGAAGAATAAATGAATTGATCTGAGTATTTATTTGCCCACTGCAAACTGAAGTAATGATTAGTGCAATATGGAAAAGTTCCTCTTGTAAATAAAGGGACTGACTTTGTAGCATTGCTATAAATTTCAATAGGAAGATTTATGCAGTGCAACTGTGACAGTGCTGGGTGGACAGGGAAGGGCATTCGTTAGAGTGGAGTTATCATTGATGCTGCTGCAATTACAGCCTAAAAAGTGAACCAGGTGTAACTTATTTTCACAGACATTTTGTACCCAATTGTGTGTTATTAAAAACATTTGAAAGGGAAAGAGAACTCTAGCATGGCATCATGTATGTATAATCTCAGCAATACATGCTGATGAAGGAGGATCATGTTTTGAGGCCAATGTACTGAGACCTTTCCTGAAAGTGTTGGGAATGTAGCTCAAAGGCTGTAAGCACAAAGAACTAATGGAGTGGGGAAATGGGAGAGTAAGACTCAGATTCAGAGATAGTGCCCATGGCCAAGAGAGAGCCAAGAACAAGAATGATGCATAATTATGGAAAGTCCTAGCTAGATGAATAGCTAAGTCATGATATCTAAGAGGAATTATTCAGGCCAAGATATCAATGTTTACTAAACATGTACTGGGTACTAGGAATTCCCCAAGGCACTACCCTGGACATTTTCATTCAATCTTCTCAATACCTTAGGTAGGTAGGGAGTATTTTTTTTTCTGTACAAAGACACTGAGATTCAGAAAAGACCAAGTGTCTTCCCTGTACCATGAAAGAAAGAAAGAAAGAAAGAAAGACTAAATGTCTTTCTCCATGCCACAGATGTGGATAGTCCCTGTTATGAATATTTCCTTTTATATAATAGCCAGAGTTTCTGCTGGGGACCTTCAAAGATTTTCAGTACTTATTAAAAGCCTTATAATTAATAAAATGCAAAATAACAATGACAATAATAAAGATAGCACATAGCTTATCAGGTTGTGTTGGCTAAAAATTTTATCTGCTATCAGGGACACTCAAGGTAGGCTCTATTAAGTATCTAGACTCAAAAAAAAAAAAAAAAAAACCCAGAAAGGGAGATAAAATGTGCCAAAGAAAAAAAATTTCATAAAAAAATACAATGAAATATCATAAAATAATAATAGAATAATAATAGTATACTGTCCATCACCACTTTCAAAGTGGTTTCTCAGAGTACAAGACAGACAAAAAGATTCTCTCATACAAATTAAAAAGGAATAGAAAATAGGGCCGAGGAGTTAGCTCAGTGGTTCCGGCGCCTGTCTTGCAAGCTCAAGGGCCCGGGTTCAATTCCCCGGTAACCACATAACAATACTGGGTGTGGAGACCCACACCCAGCAGCAACCAGTACCACATATCACAGTGCCAGGCGTGGTGGCTCATGCCTGTAATCCCAGAACTCGGGAGGCAGAGGCAGGAGGATTGCTATGATGTGAGTTGGAGGCTGAGCTGAGGGCCAGCCTGAACCACAAAGCGAGACCCTGTCTCAAAAAACCTAAAAAAAAAAAGGAATAGAAAATAGCACAAAACTTTCTTTTCAATGACATATGAGAAACTAACAGAAGACAACTCTTGCAAAGAGCTTCTGAAGCTGTTGTTGTAGCAACTTTTCCCAGAGTGTCCCCAGAGCTTCAAGCTTGTGGTGCCCAGTGCTCATCAGACATGCTCCTGCATAGATGAGAGCTCCCCTGCAGGCTGTGGGCATGGCTCCCCTCTCACCAGATGTGCTACTGCTTTAACTCTCCTGGGTTGGGTGAGGTATGGTGAGGCCAGGAAGTCATCAAGAGTGAAGAACTGGAAGTTTCCTCCTCAAAATATCAGAACTTCTGTGCTTACCCTGGGAGACTACGTCACCTTTAGAAGGAGGCAGAGAACAGGTAGAGAAAGCCTATCTGTGGTGGAATCAGGATTCAGAGGAGTTTCATCCATGTGGTGCTCTGTCTCAAAGCTGCTCAGCAGAATCACCAGGCGCAGTCTGAAGGCAGATGGAATAGGCAGACTGCAGATGAAAGACTATGGTTCCTTGAGACGGAAAGGGGAAGGAAGGTTGAGCAGGCTTAGGGTTGCTTGTCTGGATAATTTCAGTATGCTTCAGGGCACAGGGACTGTCCTAACTTTCTGGTACCTATACCAACAAGGTTAGTGTTTACAATATAGATTTAATCAAGTGACCAGGAAGGAAAACAGACTAGTATCTAGCCAGTCTCAAAACTGGGTCAAGACAGCATTTAAAAAAGATATCATAGAGCTATCTTAAGCAGCTAACGATTTCTTTGGGCCTCTATTTCCTTATGTGTAAAATAAAGATAACAATAGATATCCTTTGAGATTACATAAGATTGCTTAAGAAAATAAACATAAAGCATTTTAGTGTTGCCAGGCAGTGGTCAATAAAAATGTACCATTATCTGAATAAAAAAATGTTATTAATAAAGTCATACAGCAGACATTTCTATTTATAACCAAGAGTGCTCTCCATGTCCATTATCCTCTTACCAGCTGACCTGGCTACACTCACATTTTCTGCTCAGTCCAGCTGGTCTTTCCTGGAGAAAACTTCTGACTGGACCAGAAGAATGTCTGTAGCTCATCCATTGGCTGGTCAATGAACCCTGAGATCACCTGACACAAAAGAGGGTGGCCAGTTAGCTTGATGAATATTAAGAGGACCAATCAGACTGGCTTTCTCTGCGATGTGTCCTGAAAATCACAAAGAGGACTAAGGAGGACAGCAGGGAAGGAATAATGAAGTTAAGACATAAGAAATGTGCTTCAGGGAGAAAGCTTCTGGGCAGAGAAAGACAAATAGTGTAAGTTGTTTGTTAAAATACCTCGAATCCTGATACTTTACTTCCTTTCCACCATAGATGCACTTTCTAAACCTACCCTCTCCCTGTTTCTGAAGGTAATGTAGTCTTGTAAGCATAGAAGTTTTGATATTTTGAGAATGAGAAGAATGTGCTCCTTCAGAAGAAGAAAGCTAGGACTCCACCTTGACGTGTGATGTCCCTCCAGCTCCATCCACAGCTTGTTTTGGATGAATCACGTACCTTCCCCAAGCCTTGGTCTCCTCATATGTCAGATTACCTGGCTCTCAGGCTCTGATATTCCTCAGTCTCTCAGGCTCTGATATTCCATGATGGTCTGATGCTTTAGGTCTTTGAAGATTGCTGAGGTTGGCTGAGGATGGGGCTGTGGATTCAAGCAGGAACCATGATCTTTCTCTTTGGCTCTGAGAAAGACTATCCTGTAGCTTTTGCCCTGTATCCCTTGAAGCCTACAGCAGAAATAGAAATGTGCTATCAAGTTAAGAAATGAAGACAAATATAGCTTTTGTTGGATTAATATCCCTAGGATTACTCATGTCTCTTTCAAAGTGAAGCAAAGATCATGTGCCGCCTGACAACTACCCATCTGG
The DNA here is from genome assembly GCA_004026965.1 of Petromus typicus. Taxonomy (NCBI): domain Eukaryota; kingdom Metazoa; phylum Chordata; class Mammalia; order Rodentia; family Petromuridae; genus Petromus; species Petromus typicus. Next base: position 78,398 of record PVIR01003562.1, read on the forward strand.
CCTGAGAAGAGTCGGCATATGGATGGTTGTCACTAATTATAGTTAAATACTGAAGGGAGGGGTTTCAAACGACAGTCTTCTGATATCAAAAGTCCCCTAGTTTTCCCCTTTCCAAGAGCTAGCTAAACACTCTGTGATTGCTCTGGCCAAACTTATCCAGGTGCATTCAGGCATGTCACTTAACCTTTATAGAACCGGTTTTACCCAAGTCAAACATTGAGAAATAATATTCATCCTTCTTATGTTAAAAAATGTTAACTGTGGCCACTACACCAAATAAAGACACAATCAAGATTGCAGGTCATGGGTGAATCCTAAGAAATAATAAGGAAATCAGTTATATGATAGAATTAGTATAGATATTTCATGGCCCTAGAACTTATACAAAACATTTAAAGATAAACTTATTTGAATTAATTAAAATTTTTACTGGTTCCAGGCAAAAAGCACTCAGTGAATCATTCTGATCATGCAAAGGGATTTGTTGAAAGTGCATAGCAACCTGCAGCAGTATTTTCTTAAAATAGACGCAGACGGCTTTCACCCCATCTCAAGTGGATAATGGCGTAGCCAGCTTAAAAATGAGAAATGCATTTGCTGTATCTGCCAGTGGACAATCAGAAGGAGCCATCAACCTACCTGTGGATTACAGGTCAGGCAGAGAATTTGTTTTTAGTTGAATAGAAATGGAATAGTCAGTTTGTGGATGAATATTCCTAGGTTCTTCATTCTTCCTGCCTTCTCTGTCCATCTCTGAATCCTAGTTTTCTAAGCACAGTAGGGTCCCCTGAGCACCATAGAATTAAAGTAGGACTACTTTCCTTTGGAGGCTGAGACATCTGTTTCTCAAGAGGCCGAGTGGACACACAGTTAAAGAGGAACTAGTGCAAGAAAACTCATGGCTTTCCCAGGATTCGTTCATCGATCCAATTTTCTTAAAGATGTTTCTCCAAAGAAATACTTCTCTTCTAAAACAAAACAATGAAAATGTAATGGTAAACAAGAATTTATGTCAGGCTTCTGCGTTTAGGAGACAATAAGAGATGGAGACCAGCTCGGTTCTTGGACAGCATTTACCTGTGTCATGAGGACCCTCTCTGAACATGGTTGCGATTTACCAGTGAGGGCCGAGTGTTGCCAGACCAATGGACTTTCCCACACTCTCACCTAAGATATTCATGGACAATATTCTGCTTTCTCATGATGCAGATTTTTAATAGATATGTAAAACGTGTCTAGTATTTTTAAAACAAAACGCTACTTTACTGTAGGTTAGCCAAACTGACAGCATTCCTAGGGACCTTTTTGTCATTGGAAGAAGATGGCTTACCTAGAGTGACAACAGTGCAGGAAATGAAGAGTTTCGGGATGGCAATTAGCTCTAGAGTTCTTGTAATGTCATTTGAATTCTTGGGACCCAGCCACACCAGAAGCTTCTGATATCTCCCAGGTTTCCAACTGTATAACTCAACAACATCTTCATTTTGCTTAAGTAAATTTGTTTCCTGGTTCTTTTACTTACAGCTAACATTCTTGCCTTTCTATTTCAATTGAAAAAAAAAAGAATCCTAAATCAATACAAAGACCATGGGGTCATTCATGAATAATTAATAACAATATTGTTCAATATGAACAATCAGAGGCGACTTGCGCAGGAAGAAGCCGTGTTGTATATAAACTTGGAGACATTCCTGAGCATTTCTTTCTCCACTCACAGATGGTGACAAGGCAGCAAAGGGTTTGGGAGGTCGTTTCAGCTTTCTCTGTCTTAAAATCTTGTTTGGAACTTTGGCTTCTCTACTGAAGGTCCTGTCTATGCACCTTGGCTCTAGAACAGTGCGGCGTGGGGGGGGGGGGGAGACACATGATGGGATAAAATGATTAGGCTCTTGTTTTCTGAATTTCTAACATCTCTGAGCCTGTCGCAGACTCATTTGTCAGGTTTTTAATCCTTTGGTGAAAATATAGTAAGCAGGAACTCTGCTGGCAATTTGAATGCATGATACCATAAAGCAAAAGGCACAGTAATAGAAGAACAAATGGTGCAATGTTTTCCTAAGCATGTTTGATTAGATTTGTGTTAGACTTGGTAACCTGGCAATTTAATAGGTGGGAAAACTTTCATCAAACTTCAGAAAGTATATGTATAATTCATGGCCACTTGGTATAGGGAATTCCATAGAGGTATTGGAGAGAGAAAGAGAGAGAGAGAGAGAGAGAGAGAGAATGATAGGGAACAAAACAGTGTCACCTGCCACCCTGCTGTGCCTCCTCTAGCAATTTATGGAGACTGTCAGCTACTAACAATCTAAATAACTCATTGCTATGCCAGAGATTATTATTGAAGCAGAAAATGCTGCAGATCAATCCCTTGTGGTGACATGACATTTTTTTTTTTTTTTTTTTTTGAAAATGAGGCACAGTCTAATCTCTGTGTGTAGCACCGAGTGGGAGCTGGCAGGACTTGCGGGCTAACAGGGATGACCATATTGGTCTTTTACTTTTGATATTTTGGCACAGAACCAATAGATAGAGGATAATGGGGAGTTGTTTTCATGTCCTACTCACAAGGGCTCAGAGGTGAAACAGATCTGGTTTAAAAACCCAGTTCTTCCAGTGTGGTCTGTGTTTACACAAGCAGTAATTTGAGCCTTTGTTTTCTGGTGAGCAGAACACAGACAACAGTGGCACCAGCATCACAGAGCTGTTTCACAAAGTAGACATTCTCTGTTAAGATAAGAAAAATGAATAATCATCATGATCGATTTTTGCCTTTTGTTTGTATGTGTTTGTTATGAAATTGAAACAGGGAAACCCAGAGGGAGAGAGGGAGGGCAGAGGGGAGGTAGAGGGAGACCCAAGGCTAACCAGTTATGGCTCTGCTACCTGCCTGTGGGTAACACACCTTGAATCATTTAACTTATCTGGCTCCAGTTACTTATCTAAAAGGTGAAGATGATATTACTCCTTATTTCTTAGATTGTTCCTAGAGTTAAATGAATGAGTGAAATATATATATAGTGTTGAGAGCAGTGCCTGATGAATAGTATCTTATACATATTAGCTATGCAGAGTAATTGTGTTATTATTAATTGAACACTGTTATTATTTCTGTTAGCAATGATAATGATGATAATTACTCATTTAAATGAAAGGTTTTGAAACCCAGGAAGAAAATGATGAAGAGTATATACACTGTAGAATTAGTCATTCCTGATTTAAACTGTGCTCAATCTTCATTTATACTTCTACAACATGGTAACAATAATTGCTATCTCTCTGGGTTAAGAATGACCTTAAAATGAGATCGTGGTGGACCAGCTGGGGACATTGGTGGGTAGCCTTTGAGTTTCAAGTTTCCATATTATGGAAAGCCATGTTGACCCCTAAATTGATGTAATACTTGGAGGATTCTCTAGAATTCATCTTTTCTGCAAACTCCCCTTGAGAAGAGTCCTCAACGGCCCTGGTGCTCCCAAGTGAGCCACTTTCCTATTATCTGTGACTGCACCAGGATGGACATCTGATCCATCAGGGACAATCAAAATCAGAAGCTAAGTTCTTCCATCCTACACCACAACCCAACCAGGACGGTATTTTGGCCATGTCAGTCTATACATCAGTCACCCCGTCCCTGCTTCAGATGCAGTACATGCTCCCTCCTGCTCTTGGAATAAGAACCCATCAAGCCTGTCCCTCATTATTGTGATCCTACATCATCTTAGACCACCTTACTCATCACTGTAGTGCTGCAGCCAGTAGCCTTTGACCTTTGAGCTCACAGGGTGTTGACATATGAAAGGGCCTTTGCACATGCCGTTGCCTCTGCTCGGAACACCAGTCCTTCTCCTTCCCTCTGCCTCTTTCCAGTCTTATTTCATTGTTTAATTTATCATGGAAACCTTCTCGAAAATCCATGCCTGGGTTGAATTTGTCTGCTGCTGGTATCTCATCATGACATTTGTCTCTTATGTACTTTTTCCCATCAAAACATTAACCACAGTAGCATTGATATCTTTATATCCATGATTATTTAATTAATGATGGTGTCTCTCAGTTGAGCCTAGATTCTACTGAGGAGAAGCCATCTTTAATTTTATTACTTTTGTACCACCAGCAAAAGACACAGTGCTAGGCTTGTAGTAGCTGCTCAGTAAATACTTGTTGAGCAAATAAGTCAGAATCAGAAATAATGTAGAGGTACAAAATGCAAGTCCATAGACCTCTGCTGCTGAGTTTCCTAGAGTTATACTGGTTTCCAAACCGAGCCCCTTCCTGAAGCATCTTTTTCACATTATCTGCAGATTCAGCAAAAGTCACTCAATGTCCTTATGTTGAATGCTCATATTTCTTTAATCTTGTATGAGTGGATTTTCTTCATCTACAATGGAACAAAATTTTTCACGCTGATGTAAGAAGATGGAGATTGAGAAAATCCTCAGGATTTTCTTCTTCTAAGATGATTCAAAGCGAGGATAGACAATACTGTTAATGACAGTGACCATGGCTCCAAAAAACATCAAAAATGTTTATAGTTCATACCTGCTGTTATTTATATCCTGGCTCAGCAGACTACCCAGCCTGGCCAGGAAGCACCATTTGTTATTTCTAGTCCTGGTGGGGCTTATCTTCAATCCTCACACTGTGATTCGTCCTCTAACACTCTTGTCTCCATTTCTCCACTTTCAACACTCTTTCCTCCCACAAAGCTTATTTCAGTTAATTAGTCACCTAGTCAAATGCAAATCTCCCCTTACAGGAGATGAACTATTGAAAGCTTGATGTAAGTTTCCTGCCTATACATAGCCGAGATGTTCTGATGTTATTAAAGCTTTCCACGTGTTTCAGACTCTACATGTCTACTCTCCTTTCATTACTCCCCTGCTCCAAATTCTTTTCTGTGATTCCCCCAGACCAACATCAGCTTGGGGTCTGAGCTGGACATACGAGCACCTTTTCACTTCTTTTCTCTTCCTGAACTCCTCAGTCACATCTCCTGGGTTCGTCCATTATTCTACCTGCTCAGTGCTCCCTGACTCCCTCATGTGCTCACCTGCATCCTCACTGCCATTGCTGGAGGATCACCTTCCCTGACCTTTCCCCAGGATGACTAAAAGCTTTGCAGTCTCCCTCTCCACAGCCCTGGTCCTTCCCAGCATGAATCTCATCACGTCTATTGTGGTACCTCCTCTATACTTCAGAACTCATCATCACTGCACTCTTTCCAATCTCCAACATCACAGATCAGATGCCATCTTCTTCCTCCATGGCTACATACTCTACTCATCTTTTAGTTCATAGACAACCAACTCTGATACAGTAATATATTTTTTCTCAGTACTGGTGATGGAATTCAAGACCTTGTGCTTGCCAAGCAGGCACAGCACAATTGAGCTATATCCCCAGCCCTTTGACACAGTAATTCTTTGATGTCACTATGACGTTAATTTATCATCACTACTTTTCCCACGTGTTAGTCCTCTCATCTTTCCACATCTATGATCTCCTTCTTAGATTTCATGGTCCATCATTTGCAGTCGCCTGCTTCTAAAAGCTGTTACTTAATGTTGTTGTCTGTTTTTCTTTCTCCATCATCTCTTTCTGGCAAAGCCTGGTCTGAGGTTCTCCAAGCCATATGCCCTGTCTATGCTACATTTGAGGTACAAATTACCAGAAGGACAGTAGCCCGAATATTTGAAGAACTTGTGTGTTATGGTGTTTCCTACTAACTTTGTTTACATGCTAAGATTTCATCTGATCTCTCACAGCTGTTGCAAAGATTAAGTTAATACATGCAAAATGATTGAAATAGTACCTGGCACTTGGGAAGATCACAATGAATGTTTTTTATTATTTAGGTTCTTGTCAATGTTGTTAACTGCTCTCCTTTCTGCTAATAATCTTACTTCATATTCAAACGAAACACGGAAAATCTCGGATGAAAATCCCTTACTATTACTGAATCTCCAAACCTACCAGTATATCTACTAATCTTCTCTATGCTCTTTGTAAAATAGTTTTTATTTTCCTCAGGTCACTCCTTCAATATATGATCTAGATATTGCATACTTTTGCTTTCTTAAGACTGTTACATTTTCCCATTTTTCTTCCTTTTGCTAGGAATAAGACTTTTTTTTTTTTTTTTTGAGACAGGGTCTCGCTTTTGTGGTTCAGGCTGTCCCTGAGCTTAGCCTCCAACTCATATCACAGCAATCCTCCTTCCTCTGCCTCCCAAGTGCTGGGATTATAGGCGTGAGCCACCACACCTGGCACTATGGTATATGGTACTGGTTGCTGCTGGGCATGAGTCTCCACACCCAATATTGTATGTGGTTAACCAGAGATCGAATCAGGGTCCTTGCACTTGCAAGACAGGCACTGGAACCACTGAGCTAAATCCCTGGCCCAAGACAATCATTTTGCAAACAGGTAAATTATCATCCTTCAAGCCCCAGGCCCTGGATGATCCCTTAAATCAAGAATTTAATGCATATTTGATAAAATGGTGCTGGGTATTTAACCTCTAGCTTAAGAAAAATTTTGTCTAAGAGAATAAACATCAACTGTTTTAAAAATAAAAAACAGCAGTGGAGAATATCATAATTAAAGTCTTAATCAATTCACATATGTGTACCTGAAAGACTTTTTCTTCAGAATTGCAATTTCTTATTCCTGGGCAATTTAGTTCTGGGACATATGCATCCAAAAGTGGAAGAGGTATCTTGACAAAAAGGCTGACTGAACTAATTATATTAAGCATTATGATCTTTGATTAGATCAATAGAAGAGAATTGGTAAACATCTTGGGAAACTTTTGCTGCACTAGTTGGGTCTTCCAAGTCATCAATATAATCCATAAGAAAGCGCGCTGAAAAACATGGCGTTAACAATGACAGAAAGGATCATTTGGATGAATTGATCATTGCTGTCATGATACAAAAGCAAAATCAGCTTTTAAAGTGTGTCCAGAGCATTAAAGAATGTGCCCTAGTTTAACACAGCTTTGGAATCACTTTGAATCTCACAACTCATGGCATTCTAGTGGTGGAGATAAATGACCATTTCATTATCTATGCATGCTACTCTACCAAGGAAAACCCTGGAATTATTTTACTTACATTGACATCATCCAGGAAATTCACTGAGTGTAAATTATGGAGCAGAATCACAGCTTGCTCACTGGCTGGGTGGATGATGGAGAAGAGGAAGTTGTAGATTTGAAGAGCTCGCTGATAGGTCTGTATTTGATCTTGATTTAGTTCTTCATTTTGTAACAACTCATCTACAAGTGACCCATTTGTGAGGTGTGTGTGCGTGCTTATGCATGTGTGTGTGTGTGTGTGTGTGTGTGTGTGTGTGCGTGTAGACGGAGGAGGGTGAGGGTGGGGAAATGAAAATTACTGTGAATCAGGATGTCTCCAAGAATTGCCAATTTAGCTTTCTCTAGCATTCCATCTCTGGCTTTTCTCCCTTTTAATGTTCTTTTCCTACTCTCAAGTGCTGTCTGAATTTGTTGCAAATTTCAAAATTCTTTTCTAAAGGTTGGATCTTTGCAATATGTTTTCCATGATACATCAGTTTCCAAATACGGTTGTGCAGTTATGATGTTGACAAGAATGGTAATGGTGGAAACAATAACAGTTGTAACAATAAGAACGTAAAGGTAATATGTATTGAATTTGTTATCACTTGCCAGTTCTTGCTAAGAACTTGTGACAGATACTATCCTGTTCACATTATAGATGGAGACACTGAGGGCCAAGTGAAGTGAAGTTGTGTGCTTCAAACCATACAACTAGTAATGACAAAGCCCAAGTTCAAACCCATGGCACATGACTCCAACTTCTGTACTCTTGACCACTACATTAAAGTAAGGACCACAAAGGAAACATTCATTCTCTTGGCTTTCTGATCATGAAAACACTAAGACAAAGGAGCCTTTCTGTTCTGTTTATAGAGAAACTGAGTCCTCAAGGGATTGCAAGACACCCCACACCCACACTGGCATGTATCAACTAGAAGGAAATGGCAGGGGTCCACCTCAAGGAATTTCATAGATTTTTATTGACTCCTTTTGCTCTGATTTGGCTGATGGTTCACCCTGCTGCTGGTTTGGGTACATTTCATAACATAGGAAATGGGGAAGCAGTTTAAATCAGCTATGATACTATCAGATTTTCCCAAGTGAAGATATATACAGTGACTTTCTTCAAAACTGGTTTACCAAGGGTTAGGGCAGCCTTGGTTGTAGAGGGCATCCTAAGCTGTTAGAGGTCTCTTAGTCTGCTTTGCCACTATGGACCGAATTCAAATTTTCTGTTGGGGGTAGCATTTTCTAACAGCTCCTTTGACATCAGAGGGTAAAGCTTACTCCTGACCCTTTATAAGCCTGAACAAAGGACAAAGAATGGTAAGGACCATCCTCTCATTCACGGGGTGTCATCATTGTTAGTGGTCAGAGTCTATTTTTTTTATTATCTTTAATTCCTTTTCCTCTACTAGGTATACATATTATTGCGTTGAATATATATCCTTCAAGTCACTTTCAGTATCTTATCTTTCAAATGTATCTCTACCCTGGAAAAATATCTTGTTTGTATGTGCATAGCTCTAATTTGCATAAACATTGTGCTATAAATCCCAACCTTCTTCTTACCTTTCTTCCCTCACATTGGGTGCTTGTAATTTATTCACATTGCTCTACAAAATATAGCTCACAGGTATCTGGTTTTCTGGCTGTCTGCTAGTCTCTGCCATTAATTGTTGACTTAAAAGCAATCAAAGAAGTATTACATTGTAATTTCCTGTTAGTTCCTTTTTTTTTTTAAATTATCTTTATTGGTACATTAAATATACACATCATGATTGCACTCCATAATGGGGATTTGTACCAGTATAAGACACAACTTAATTCTCATTTTTTCCCATAGCCCCACCCACCCTACCACCCCCCCATATATATAAAATTTGTTTTCTTACTTTTTTGTTACAATCTCAACATTGTCCCCTTTCAC
>PVIR01003563.1:0-87382 GCA_004026965.1 Petromus typicus
GCTCCACTGCCCTGCTCCCTGCTCCACACTAACTCCCTTCTTAGGCCGTAGCCCTCCTCACCTACTTAACACTTGCCACAGCACTCTTCTTACTACCTAATGTTGCTGCCACTTTTAAGCCCCTCATTAATAAGTAGGTGGATAGGGGGAAAGACCACCTTCACTGCAAGCCATCTGGTCACAGTGAACGCTGAGTGCACGGGAATCCATCCTCCTCAATGCAGACAGGCACTGAGCTGTGCAGGGAGATACAAAGGCCACTCTCAAGGCCACTGAAAATCTAAGCTTTTCCTCATCACACGATCATTGGAAAGGTGTAATAGGAAGGGATCAGGAATTACAGAACTGTGTCCATGAAGCAGGGGACTTGCGTTTGTACTGTTCCCTGGGACAGATAATTTTCATTCACTCTAGTTCTATTCACTCATTTAACCAGCTCCATGGATCATACACAGTGTGCCAAGAATACTGCGGAGGTTTAAGAGGGAGGGGCTTGTTTGAGAGGAGTGTGCACATGATACACATACATGGCATGTATTACTCTTCCCTCACATGCTGGCAGACTTCCAACATGGCTTTAATGTCTGAGAATAGAGTAACCAATTCCAATATTTAGGATTTGTCTAGTGTAGCTGCAGAAATGCTGTGCTTCTATATTCTATTTGATGCCCATTGGACGCCTGGCTTTTTCCACGTGCGCACATGCAGAGAAGGATGACTTCTGCCATCAGTCTCTCCTCCGTGTTCTCCACACTTTTGAGCTTTGGTCCCCAGGCTCTGGTAATTCTGGTCCTTTCCACATTGGGAAGTATGGAATGGCTTTGGAGAGTTGCATAGATACTTAAGAGAAGCTTTTATCCCTTGAAGTGGGAAGATTGCAATCTGTACTCCAAAATTTCTTCAGTGAACATGTATGGGATCCACTATGTGCTACTCACTCTCTTGAACACTGCAGGTTTAGAGAAGGTGAAAAGACATTTTTAAAACTTAGTTATTGGGATAATAACTTAATTATTTCATGTATTTGAAGATAAATACCAATCACATTAGGCAATGACAGAACATATGATGCTCCAGGAGTATCCAAGAGAAAAGTGACCATTTACCTGAAAGTGTCATGGCATGCTTTCAAAGGAAGGGACAAATCAGCTGTGTCTGGATGGATGAATGGACTAGAGGACACTGAGGAATGAAAACGGGTTTTCGAGCGAAGGACAGGAGAGCTGTGTGCCTGAAAGGCACGATGCGGTTGCTAAACAAGTTGGAGCACAGGTGATAAAGAAGCTTGAATGTCAGGTTCATGAGAATCTAAGAGCAAGAACAAGTAACTCCCCTACTGGCTTATTGGCATTATTTCCAGATTGTGTGTTTTCTAGACTGACTAAATATTTGCAAGTCAGAGAGCTATTGGATCTTGCCACTAAATGAGGCAATTGGTCAGCATGAGAAATCTTTCATGATATTCCAGAAGGAAAATAAAATGTAGAAAGAAAGAAGGAAGGCAGGGAGGAAGGAAAGAAGGAAAGAATAAAGGAAGGAATGAAGAAAGGAAGAACTAAAGGGAAAACATACGGAAGGAAGCTAGAGAAAATTTATAGTGGAAAGAGAGAAAGAGGGAAATATAAGTAAGAAATCATATGAGTCTACTGCCAACAAGAATTAGGAAAGCTGATTTTTTAAGATAAACTGAAGTAAAACAAAATATGCTCCATATGTTGTAACTGTATACTTAGTTTGAGATAAACAAAAACATGTTTGTTCAATAGTTGCCATAATTAAAAAGAAATTAAAAGAAGAAAGAAATACCATCTGGAAATAGATACACATTTAAACACACACACATGTGTGTGCGCGCACACACAAATACAGAATTATTCCAAAGCTTGACATTTTCCTTGACTTAAGTAAATTCACATATTGCAAAAGTGCATTGCAGCAGGCTCTGCCCAAAGCACCCCATGCTCCTATCCCACACTAGAGTTAATAGCGTTGTTCACATTACTCAAAAGCAGAAGAGTCTTTCTAAATCCTGTCCTTTGCTCCGGCTTTCTTCGCTGCTGCTGTGGATATGTATGCTCCTTTCCCGCTGAGGGACATCACTCCCCAGGCTGGGACCCTCTTGCCGACTACCCTTATCCCCACTGGGCCTGATCTCTCAGAGTGGCTCACGATGGCATCTCTGTTTGAGGGCTCTATACGCATGCGCGGCATTTTAGAGCCACTGGAGCAAGATGCCCCAGAACGGATGGCTTCAAACCTGCGAGCTTATTGTCTTGCAGTTCTGAGACTGAACTTAGGGTCTGTCAGGGTTGTGACTTGTGAGGCCGCCAGGAGAGAAACCGCTCCGTGCTTCTCGCCCAGCCCTGGCCATGGATGGCCATCCACAGCCTCCTTGGACTGTCCCTGTCCTTCCATTCTCCACCCCTGTCCACATGGAGTCATCCAGTGTCTGTCTTCGCACGGCCATCTCCCTACATGGACACTAGTCATGTTGGGTAAATTTTATTCTGGTGCATTTGGATAACAACTTTCACAAATCTCTTAGGGCACACTATTAAATAGATAACATCTGTCTAATATAGTTTGTTTCATTGTAGAAGTCAGATGTGTGCACATCTGTGTCCCTGTTCCCTAAGGAAGTTGGTGAGAAATCCATTGGAAAATATATGTCTCTAAAGAAGAGAAGGATAAATTTTGTAAGGTCATAGTTAATGTTTTCTAAGTGAATTAAAGGTATCCAAGAAAATACTAGACGAGTGTCTGATTCCAGCCGAGGAGGCTGGGAGCCAGTGCAGCTGACTTCTGAGGGGAGCGACTGGCCACACTGGGCACAGATAAGGCTCCTTCCTTTCCAGTGGGCACAGTGGCGGTGAGAAGTCTTGCCTGGAACAAGCTTTCTAGGACTTCATCTTCCAGTGAAGCCTGTCCAGCTGAGGGCAGAGCTGTGATCTCGACCATTCCCTCTGTGGCCCTAGGTGAGAATTAGGTGGGAAAAAGCATATGAAGCTGAATAACTTAAATGAAGCTTAGTGAAGCTTAAGAACTTAAACTTTTAAAACTCAGCGATGCTTCAGAACTCATTTTTAAGTGAAATTCTGTCAAAGATCAGTTTATTTTACAGATCCATGCGAGACCTTCTCAAGTCAAGTGGAGAAGAGATAGATCCCCGGCCCATCTTGATTTTTTGTTTGCTTTTCTATGAGCAGAAAAATGTTTATTTAAAAATTTGAAGTAATACAAATCATCTGGAATTGAGAATTGATGTGTAAATCATGTGCCCCACAACTGGCTTGTCCTTGTCAATGATTAAGTAACATGGCTTTAAAAGAAGCTAAAAGAGGTATCCTCCCAGCAGGCCAGGGGGATAAACAAAGTAGGCAACTTTACAATGAAAAAGGCTATTCCTGCCATAGAAGTTGGTCAGGCTCAGAATGCAGAAGTAAAGGGGATAGCTATGGTGTGCTTATCCATAGACAAACTGTAAAAATAATTACATATTTCTGGCACACAGAAGTCAAAATTTTATCCACAGAGGACACACAAAATATCCAGCTAAAGATTCTTTTTTTGGTTTTAGTATAATTTAGAACTTCCTTATAAACCACACATGCAGTTCTTTGTGGATTAGTCATCAGCAATTATTGTGTTCACATAAATGAAACAAGGCAAATAAAATGTTACCAAAAGAATCCTACTGAATCTGAGAATTAAGAAATTAATGTTGTCGAAGCTTGGCCTTAGGGACAAAACATAGAACATAAGCAAACTGATTCTTGCCCTGCTCTCACTAGCAGTCTTCATTAATTTTTCATAAAGCAAGAGAGTGGGAGAGAGAGGAAGGAGAGGTGGAAATACTTAAAGTAAATGTTATTAAACCAAAACAAACAAATTAAACAGACAGAAAGTGTACTTCTATCAGTCTTAGACTCTAAAACATATGCAGCCTTGAGCCTTTGCCTACAGATTTCTATCTCCCTAATGACAATCACTTTCTTTGTACATAGGATACTTACTCAAAAATAATCAATTTTATACATGAGAAGAAAATCTAGGATATTTGTTATTGTTCTAGATTTTTATTCCTTTACATTTTATTTGCACTTACAAGTGCCTGACGTAGCAACTTAACTCTTCCACTACTGAATGCCTTTTCTGTACCAAGCACCATGGACAAATCTGTGAACAATACTTAGTAGAACCTTCTACATTGTTGGTGGGAATGTAAACTAGTGCAGCCACTTGCAAATTAGGGTGGAAACTTCTCAAAAAACTAAAACTAGAAGTTCTGTTTGACCAAGTATTCCCCTGTTTCCCTTCTAGGTCTCTCCCTGGAATAGTTAAAGACATTGCTTTACAGTGACACACGCAAATCCGTGTTTATAGCAGCGCACCTCATACTAAGTGAATCTGAGATGCATCTGTATGCCCGTCCGTAGAAGAATGGATAAAAATGCGATAGTTACACACCGGGGGCACTTCTCTGCCACAAAGGAAACTTGACACATTTGTAGGAAAACGGATGCACCTAAGGCCAGTGTTTAAAAAAAAAAAATTTGACACACAAGCTTGTTTTACATGATTTGCCGTATATGAGAAATTCAGATAGTAAGTAAAAATCAAAGTAAAAGACAGATCGTGTGAAGTAGAGAGGCAAGTCTTGCTCAGAAACAGAAGGGGCAAGAGATGGAGGGAGTCATAGCAAAGGAGGAACAGAAGAAGAGAAAAGAAATTAAGGTACTGACTCCACACACAGAAAGTGCTGGCGAACGTTCCAGAACGGTGAAGTGACTGAACACCCTAATTCCTGAGCAGTGGCTGTCCTGCCCAGGGGGAGGCTGGGACCCAGTGAGGTTGGACCAGAGGCAGCACAACAGAGCGTGGCAACAGAACAGGCAGGGCTGGGGCCATGCTCATGGAGCTTTCTTCCCTGCCCAAGATGTGAGACGTTTTCATCACTAGCAGGAAGCTGCTGGTGTGAGTGAGCATTTGCATTTCATGGAAGCAATAATATTTTAGGGGTTAACAAAGGCTTAATATGATCAAATATTTCCAGGGGTCCACAATTTCCTTTTTTTAATGCCAATATTTTGATCATGATGACTTGTTACAAGGTCTGTCTTGCCATTTATTAGATGTTTACCGGCATTACTGGCCTCTTCTCCATCCATGCAGTACGTACTCCCACCAGCCAGGACAGCCAAAAACAGCTCAGACAATGAGAGAAATTCAGTTGTCCTGGCTGAGGTCTGTCAGCCTGCTCTAATCCATTTTCTAGCTTTGGTGACTATGCTGGATTACTCAAAGTTACAAAGTGGTAATTAATCTATTTTGATAATACAGTACTATAGAATATTTTATATAATATATGCATGTCTATTCATTTACGCATACATGAAATACATAATCTAGTATTTTCCCACTTATAGATAAGTGGAAAAGTAGGCCTTCAGCATTAGGAAATGATTTAAAATCAAACTGTGATCAAATTCAGATTAAATCTCATCTATTTAAATGATAAAGTATCATTTTGAGGACATACTTGATATGATAATAACTGGAATGTATGAATGGGAAACCTCTATAATCTCTGTTATGCAGTACCTTTTTGAAGAATATGGAAACAGAGCCTTGATCTTCTCACTCCCTTTCAGGAGGAAAAGGGGAAAAAAGAGAAAGTTATAGTCAAAATGAGTTCTCATTATTTTCTCAAAAGTCATATAAAATGTTGCTTTTTGTTATATTTTGAAACCTATATATCCTCTAAGTCTCACACTGAAAGATTATGGGAGGTACAGACCTACTAGGAGAGAGGGCTCAGGAGTAAGCAGTCGGCCGAGAGTGTGCCCTCGAGACAGCACTGGGGTCCTGGCCTTCTGCCACTGTGCATGAAGCTAGACGCTCAAAGCAGCAAGATCAAGTAATCATGGGCTAAATCCTCTGCAGTTATGAACTGAAATCAACCTTTTCTCCTTTTATCATCACAGGCATTTGCCGTAGTAATGGAAAGCTAATTAATACATTCTTTGACGAGGACATATCGTAGGCACGATGGCCCAGACCAGAAAGACTTACAAAGGGGACCCTTGAAAATCTGTTGAAGGACATTCACTCTCTGAGATGTTCTGTTAGAGATGAGTTTGCTGTAGTTTTAGAAAAAACTAACTAGCTATTTTATTACTTTAACATCTCCTAGATCTTCCAGTTAATCAAAAGCACATGCATAAACACAGAGTGATGTGTAGAAGTGTGATTACATATTGATGGCACAATATCACAGTTGTTCCTCTTTTACTGAATGGCACTCCAAGAAAACACCTATGTGAAATGCCTATGTGAAGAAGTAATTAAAAATAAACAAGTAAGGAAACAAATTTTATATATATCGGGGGGTGGTAGGGTGGGTGGGGCTATGGGAAAAAATGAGAATTAAGTTGTGTCTTATACTGGTACAAATCCCCATTATGGAGTGCAATCATGATGTGTATATTTAATGTACCAATAAAGATAATTAAAAAAAATAAACATTCTATCTTTTTCCAAATGCCTTTTTAATTTTTTATTTCATATTTTTTGAATATTTTCTAAATCAAATTATTGTTCCTGGTAGGCATAACATTTTTAATATCGTGTGGACTAAAGTTTAGGATCTGCACATTTTTCCCACCTGCTAACACGTCGCAAAGACCAAGGGCATTTATATAAGCACCACAGGCAGACGGAGCTGCTGCTCCCCCGGGAGTGAGGTGAGCATCTGCAGGACGGAGGGGTCTGCTCTCAGCTTTGTTACTGAAGTCCCACTCCTCTAAGTCACTCTGAATTTTGCAATTTCTCCTCTGAAGCATGTGAAAGGCCAAGTGTAATTTTTGAATTATTTTGGGAAAATAAAAACAACAAAAGCCAGATTCCAGAAGTAAAGAGACAAATATGAAATTATAGTAGTTCTTGATACAAATAGAATCATGGTTAAAATATCAATTTCTTACAGGAATATTCTTAGGGCTTCAGAAAAGTTTCATACAAGTCCTTTGTGGCAGGCAGATATCAGATGCCACCTGAGTCCTCATACATTGTAGTTTAAATTTATGCCATGTGTATTTTCATACATATATGTGTAATGTATAGTTAAATAATTAATATCTAATCTCTTTAGATATTGTATTGAAATCTGTCATTTATATAACCATTTTCTTTTTTTTTTTAAGGTTTTTTGAGACAGAGTCTCACTTTGTGGTTCAGGCTGGCCCTGAGCTCAGCCTCAAACTCACATCACAGCGATCCTCCTGCCTCTGCCTCCCTCCCGAGTGCTGGGATTACAGGCGTGAGCCACCACGCCCGACACTGGTATGTGGTACTGGTTGCCGCTGGGGTGAGTCTCCACACCCAGTATTGTTATGTGGTTACCGGGGATTGAACCCAGGTCCTCGCGCTTGCAAGACAGGCGCCGAAACCACTGAGCTATATCCCTGGCCCCTATATAACCATTTTCTTCACTGAAAAAAATTTCCTTTAGGAAGAAACTGCTTACTAAAATTTGTATTTCAATTCCTGGGATCAACCGAGAGGGCCAGAGAATGCCCATTACAAAATTCTTAGGGGTGAGCAGGTTAGAGTATTTTTAGCAATTATAAATTACAGCATTTTGAGAAATTGCTGAATTAATAAATATAAATGAAGTAAATAAACATTGATTTATATTAAGTGCTTATTGTGTGCTACAGACTATTCTAGGCAAATTACAAATGTAACTGCTCTTAAAACTGACTTTAAATATCTATGCTAAAACCATTTGTCCCCATTTGAGAATTGAACAAAAAGATAATAAAGTAAAATTTCTCAAGTCTGCTATGAGAATGCACAGAGACTAATGTTCAAATATAAGCAATTTACCCATGCATTGAATAATGATTTAATGAGGTCGATTAGTGGCAGATTTTTTTTTGTTCAAAGGGTATGGGTACACTATGTGAATATTACCAAGAAAGACCTTCCCAATATAAAACTTTGTTTTTTGAACAAAGAGATAATAAAGAAGTAAATATAATGTGCATAACACAATATTGGATATTATGAAGAAATAAAAAAGCAAAAGTGGTAGTCTCTAAAGAAGTTACTTAAAGTTAAGTTCCGAGGAAATATTTTGTTGGTAAATAACACTTGACAGTTGACATATAAGAAATACAGAAACAGTCAAAAGGAACTACTGAGTATCAAAGTCCTAAAACATATTTGTAGAACAAGAAGACCTGTACAAAGAGAGCAATGGAGTGAGTGGAGGATATATAAAATGAGATTAGAGGTATCATAGAAAGCTAAATTACCTCACCTTTTATAGATCATTAAAAAGATACTGAGTTTTCCCCTGACTGAGGTAAGAGGTTGTGAATGGTACTGAGAACTGAAGTCACATGATCTCCCAAGTTTTATCAACTTGGCTTTACAGAGTAGTGGTTTGAACCACAGTGGTAGGAGCAGAGGTAATGAGAAATAGTTGGATTCTGGTTGCCTGTTAAAGACAGGGCTGTCAGCAGATACTGATGTGAGTTTCACACAAAGTGCCCCAAAATGGAATTGAGAGAGTTGCCCTGAGCAGCAAGTGGTATTGATTTCCCAAATACAGAGTTGATGTTAGTTACAGTAGACACTGAGAAATCAAGTGATCTTCTATGGAAATGTTTGTTTCTGAGACTCACATTAGGCATACATTTGCTTAGCAGTACAGTTTGAGTTTACCTCTTACCTCAGTATTCAGTTTAATGCCTGTGTTTAGAGATCAGCAAATAGGTTGAAACAGTAAGTACGCATTTGGACTCCTCAATAAAGAGACAGAAGTAAAGCCTATCTACAAGATGCTACACCAAAGTGAGTACAAACTAGAACAAATTCACAGATTGAGTCCTGGAAAAATCCAATGATTAAATATATGAAGAAAACAGCAAAAATAAACCAAAATATAACGATTAAAAAGTGATGAGGTGAGACACGCCGATAACCATGTAGGACGATTCTATGGAGATGACTCTCTGAACCCAAGTGGAGAAAGCATTGCCAGAGGGTTCTTTTTCATCCCCATGAGACTACAAGTCATACGTGGATATGAAGGAGAAGTTCAAGTCTGGTTGGGTCAAGTATGCCGCATGTATATCTCCCAGCAAGCTAGGAGACACCCAAAGGAGCTCGAGCATGCTCACTCCTACGCATAGAAACTGGCCGATAGCCTCCTGGGGGCCTCCTGTTCCTCCTCTGGTCAGGACTTTTTCACTGGCCAAGAGCTATCCATGAAAGGTAAAAAACTTGTGTCCCACCAATCAGCTACTTCCTTCTTGCCCCTCCGTGCTCATAGCCACGCCCACTCTTCTTGTTCTGTCTAAGTCTGTATAGCCCTCCAGAAAGACAGAAGCATGCGTGGAAACCTCCCCAGAGTCTGCCGGGTGACTCTGCACTCTCACCTTCCCCTCCAGGTCTCTGAACCTGATCTTCGGCTGCGCACCGCCACGACGCCAAGGACACCTACAAGGATAGACAACTCTGTATCTTGTATAATACTCTGTAAAATATCTGGCATGCCACAACTACTTAAAATAATAAAATTGACTTAATGCAGTATTATATACCATTTTCTGAGAAATAGTAAGTAGAATATTTTAAAAATTCCTCAGCCATGAATTTGAAGGTTGAATTTTTTACTTTATGGGATTCAAACCACTCTCAGAAATTTCAGTACTATTATCAGGAAGCTTCATTATAAGTGACATTAAGGCATCAGCATATTATATTACTGTCCTGGGAAAAACAGAGAGTGACAACATCTTCTTATCACAGCTCTCGGGCTTCAGAGTAGCAGTCATCCACTTGTCCCATAATTTGGAATCACAAATCAGCAAAAGCTGAACTCACATGTATCTATGTATCTAGGAGACCAGGCTAGTGGGTGGAACGTGACTTTCTCACAGCACCTCATTAAGATTTCAAGTGGAGTGAGAAGATGAATGAAAGTGGCATTGACCCAGCCGTCTGGTGGATGAATCATAAGTCTTGATTTTCTAGCCCAAGTGGCTATTTATGGTGCATCCTCTGTTCAAAGTGAGGAACTCTGAGTGCTCGAGATGAACTCAGGGAGATTATTGAGTGGAAAAATGGTTCAGTACAAAACTGAACATGGCACTGCTTGTGCTTGTTACATGTGCAGACATAAGAATAGCTTCTTTCAAGTTTAACTTGCAGAGTAAAAGTCAGTTTGGTCAGACAGGAGAACAAGATCAAGTAGTTATCAAATGAATCCACGGCAAGAAGAATAATTTATGTATATGTAGATTCATGCATAAATCTGAAAGCTGGATCAGCGCCGGTTGTGTTCCCGCGGTGCCAGCAGGAGCACGAGCCGGGTACCCCACCATGCACAAGAGGGACGCTACGGGAATGCTACAGGGAAGCTCCGACAGGACAGACGGATCCTCATTCCCTTCCAACTTCCAAGGCTGTGGCCGCTGAGCTCCTGACCAGGTCAGCCAGCCAGCAGGGCAGAAGGGAGCACAGGAAGGGATGAGGAGACTGGCTTTCTCTTCCCGCAGCACCGGGCTTCCCTTCTCCTTGGGTAGCAGGTATTCCCCACACAAAAGATTCCAACACACAGATCTGTTGCCATTTTTTCAAAGTGACTCATAGCAGGTTCTCACTTAATAATTGGTGGAGAAAAGGCCAAAGCAATTTATTGGGTGCTTATAATAAGACAAGAGCATCTCCTAAGTTTTCCTTTCATATAAAAATGAGTATAAAAAGTTAAATAGGATTATATCATACTAGCATATGTAATAACCAACTTAGCATGCCCTTTCACAGTGACAATCCATTAGCCTTCCTAGAATGTTGTCTTTCTCATCATGAATTTTTCAGGAGAATCAGAACAAATATTTGTAAAGAGAGGAAATGTGGAAAAAGAACCAGCAGAGCCAGGAGTTTATGATTCTGCTTAATTTAAAAGTCACTGAAAACAGCATTTCTAAGCATTCTTTTTCCTTTTCTTCGTGTTCTGGCATCTGATTTGTCCATTAGGAGAAGTGCCAGTCCAAGCATTTCAAACTCTATCAAGTTCTGAAAGAGCCTTTCGAAGCAGCCTTCAGCTGTGACATAGGCACCACCAAATTGATCCATTTAAAGGGACACAGCACTGAGAAGAAATGCTCATTTTTTAAAAATTTAAATCTTTATTAATACATTACATAAACGCATCATGATTGCACTCCATAATGGGGATTTGTACCAGTATAAGACACAATTTAATTCTCATTTTTTCCCATAGCTCTACCCACCCTACCACCCCCCCATATACATAAAATTTGTTTCCTTACTTTTTTGTTACAATCTCATTATTTTTCCCCCTTCACCCTATTTTACTTTGAGCATTTTCTATTTCACAATATATAACATACAATTCTAGGACTCATTTACATTTTTATTTTCTCATACCAGAGATGCGATATGTACTTATGTGTGACCTATTTATTTCACTTATGAAGATATCCTCAAGGTATGTCCATTTAAGTATAAATGATTCAAACTTATCATTTTCTTTTTTTTCTTTTTTTTTAGGTTTTTTGAGACAGGGTCTCGCTTTGTGGTTCAGGCTGGCCCTGAGCTCAGCCTCAAACTCACATCACAGCAATCCTCCTGCCTCTGCCTCCCAAGTGCTGGGATTACAGGCGTGAGCCACCATGCCCGGCACTGTGGTATGTGGTACTGGTTGCTCCTGGGTGTGGGTCTCCACACCCAGTATTGTTATGTGGTTACCGGGGAATCGAACCCGGGCCCTTGCGCTTGCAAGACAGGCGCCGGAACCACTGAGCTAACTCCCCGGCCCCAAACTTATCATTTTCATGGCAGAGTAATACTCCATTCTGTAGAAGAACCACAGCTTTTTTATCCATTCTCCAGTTGATGGACACTTGGGTTGTTTCCAAGATGTAGCAATCACAAATTGGGCTGCTATAAACATGGGTGCACAGATGTCACTGTGATATGAGTCTTTTAATTCTTGTGTGTATATACCTAGCAGGGCAATGGCTGGGTCAAATGGGACCTCCAATCTTAGCTTTTTGAGGAATCTCCAACTGATCTCCACAGGGGTTGTACGAGTCTACAGTCCCACCAACAAATGGTCTTATCTTGAAATACAATTCCATGTTCTCTGCTCTTGGAATCCTGAGTTACAGTGCATATTCACTGCCTCATTTTTAAAATAGTTGCTGAAAAGTTACGATGGTCATGAAAATCTTTCTAACCATGCAGTTTAACAATTTTCCTGAGTACTTGCAGTCTTACTATTTTTATCTTTTTTATCCTATGCCTGTACTTGCTGTGCTTATTTTCCACTCACCCGTCTGCTCTTGCTTTCTTCATTAATACTTACCTGTTCTCTTTGGTGTTATTCCCTCACCAGAGGAATGGGTAGCACGTGATAGGGACTCAACACTTAGGGAAAGTAAGGGAAGGGAGTGTGGCCATCACCCTTTGTTTGTTCACACTTGGACAGCGTGATGGAGAGGGTCAGGAAGGACACAGCCTTGTCAGTAGCTCCGTGGCTTGAGGAGGAGAGGCAGACCTGAAGCCCCGGCGCCCTGCCTGCACACAGCCGGAGCACAGTCACCACGCTGGGTGGATTATTAAGCACCTTTCTATGAGGACCCTTCTGCTGGCCTCATGGCCATTTTTTTTTTTGGTTCTGTTTAAAGAAGACCTGCTGTTTGGACTTTTTCTTTCATGTCTCTTCCTGCTAAGTGACTACTTGACAAAGCTAAAGCCTTATGTGTATTATGTTCATATGTTGTTTAAAAGTGGTGTTTGTGGAGGGATGATTTATTTTAATATTAGATTCATAAAGTACAAAAAAGTTAGCCAAATATATTTTGCATTATTTTGCAAACCCCTGCATACTCCATGGGGACTTGAAACGCAAATGCTGAGATTATTTTACATGGAGCTTCCACGGCTATTTAATGACAAGAGTTTCCTTACAGCATTTTAGAAAATAAGCAACAGGAGTTTGGGTTGAGCTAAAAGAGTCTCAGTCAAAGCTGATCTCTGTCACTTTGAGTCACAACAGGCTGTACAATAGACCTTACATAAATGATTCCAAAATATGATATGTTTTATAAACCTCATAGAAAGCAATACATCTTAAAATAAAAGTCTTCCAGGTCTTTAATGTAGGAAACAAACCACAATGTTTCCTAACTCTGTGAACTAATTATTTTTGTTCAAGGACAATTTACCAGGTAGAACTAAACCCACAATTTCCTGCATACGTCTTGGAAGCTGTCTCCAGCCTGGACTGACGAACCGCTGCCTTCCAAGACTGCAGCGCGTCCTTCTCTGTCTCTCTAGTCTCCTTTTCTGAGTCCAGGATCTTAGCCCTTTTCATATGTGCCTAAAAATACAACATTCATCTCCTATCTGGGGCAACATATGACCACAAGGCAAAGACCTGGGAATTTGACATCAGTTTTCTGTGCGCTTGGTTTCAAAGGATCCTTTTGTACTCATGCTCTTCCTCCCACAAGGTAGCTCTGGATTATCTTGATCTCCTAGAATTATTTTGAGACAGGGTCCTGCTTTGTAGTTCAGGCTGGCCCTGAACTCACTATGTGGCCCAGGTGAGCCTCAAACTCACAGCAATCCTCCTGCCTCTGCCTCCAAGTGCTGGGATTACAGTGTGAGTCACTATGCCCAGCACTGTGGTAGGTGGTTACCGGGGATCAAACTAGGAACCTTGCGCTTGCCAGGCAGATGCCAGAACCACTGAGGTAAATCCCCAGCCCGATCTGCTGGAACTTGAACAGTTATTTTGCTAAAAATTTTAAAAATTAAAAATCCAGTTGGAGCAAAAACAATAATCAGTCATGGGAAGATGTGACAACTTAGTAAGTTTGAAGTGTTTAGTGGATGGGCTTGTTAATCTAAACAGAAAAATAAGCTTTAAAAATTCCTTCAATAACCTCTTTCTCCAAGGAGCTAACGTGAGATTTGCATGTAGTGTGCATGTATGTGTTTTCAAGCTTTGAGGAACCCACTTTCTTCATGTCAGGGTAGCTTAGGAACTCAGCCATCACCGGGTGATGGCTGACAGAATAGGAAGAAAGGAGTTTGAGGTATGAAATAGCCATGTATTTCAATCCCATGCTTGCATTCAAAAATGAAGATTAATAATAGTTTCCTTCATCTTGTTGTAATAGTGAAAATTATACATAAATATTTTTTCCTCAAGTGTAAGAAAATAAAGCCATATATTTAACACTACAAGAATTTAAATTCAGAGTTGAGTGATGCTGTGACATTCTTTCTGAATGGGAAAAATATTTAAATATGTATTTACAGTTAATCTTAAAGCCACACAATGAAGTAATCACTACGTTCTATAAACATGTACTAATAAAAACTAAACAGAGAAACAATTAATTACATTCTTTAGATGAGGAAATGTGCTAGCTGTATACCACCTGTATTGAAAATATGTAGTGTTTTGAAAATGCCTATGTAACGGATAAGTTATCCAGTGTCTTTTAATTATTACAGTGATGTTTCCAGTTTATATTACATTTGTTAGTGTCGGCACTCATAAAGTTCTAGGCATATACGAGGAGATTAGAGTCTCTGAGGCAGACGAAGGGCAAAGCCTCTAGTTCACAAGTGGCCAAGGTCACAGGCAACAGCTGTGCTGCAACCAAGTCTTGTCGCAGCCTATAGCATTTTAATTCAAAAGCCACCCTTCACTGAGTTGGCATACCCTCTAGACTGTAGGAAAAATTAGGATTTCTAAAACTTTGCTTATTTGAGACCAAAAAGGTATAAGTAATTTAAGCTGAATAGAATCCAGTCAAGGTAAACATGTACATTGACTCAGTGGCTAACTCAGACACCTAAATTTCCTGCTCAGTAGTCTGACCACAAATTTATTTCAGTTCAAGGCGCATTTTCTTCATGAGGCCTAAGTTGTGTATCTGGGATTGAATCCTAACATTACTGGTACTTCAGGTGATTTCACTGAACGGTCTGAGGGATGTTCCCACAAGGACTCACATCTCAAAATAAGCTAAGACGTGATAGTTTAGCAGGCTCATAGGAACAGTGTTGAGAAAATGGTACATAACTAAGTCAAAAGGTCAGGGGGGACTTTCTAGAGAAGTAATATACGATTTAACATGTACACGTATAGATTATACAGGCACACATAAATCGCACACTCGATATCTGTGGTACCCACAAGATATAAATTTAAAGAACAATAGTGGGTGTCTGAAACCTCAGAGAGTCCTGCCCTCTGCGATATTACATGTTTTCATAACACACATGTCTGTGACAAAGCATGATTTATGAATTAGGCGCTATAATAGATTAACAACAAAGCCTACTTGTAAGATACAGTAATTACAATAATACGCTACTACATGTATTGGAAGAAGACTCTCTCAAAGTATCTTAATTAATTATACTACAACAATCGTTTTACTGTAGAGGAGAAACTCCTGTGCATGTGGACATCTATACATGTGTCTATGCATGCATATATATGTATGCATATGTATGTGTGCATATTACATACAATATATACATTAAAGTCTTTGTAATTTTCATTGAAAGAGAAGGGACAGATTACCATTAGTCCTCCGAGTATTAAAAATGATAGAAAGACCCATTATCTTCCCCAGCTGCTGTGCATTTGATTGTCACAGGCTCAGTTAAGTAGAATAAGAGATCTGTTGGTTACAGCGAAGGCTCAGCCTGCTCCTCAGCCATCGTGCACTACAAATTTCCTCCCCAGCAAATGTGATTAATAATGAAAAAAGAGACTTCAAAATCTGTTAACGTTATTTTTCTTAATTGAGGTTCTTTGTCAACCCAGAATCAGAAAATTAATGTGAGCTTTTCTAGACATAACTGTGAGTTAAGTCTCAGAGACTGACAAAATTCAGATGAATTTCATACATGATCCACTTCTCCTGACCGCATCTTACATTTGAATCTGTTTATCTTTTCAAAATCACTTCTCGGGAGATGGACAAAGAGCTAGATCATCTCAGATTCTTAGTATCTGTTTATAAATACAGGAAACGTATACTTCTCAGCATTAACCCTGACACCTATATTTTATGGAATGAATTCCACAAGCACACAAAGGGCCCAAGTGGAAAAACCTTGAAAGGATATGTGCATCAACTCTTCTCTTACCAGCTGGGCCCCACTGATATAAACTTTGGGGTTGCTCTGATGTGGGTAATATATATTACCTGCCTGTAAAGAAAGATCTGCTAAGCCAATCAACAGCGTAAAGGCAACTTCCAGAGAGATACTTGACTAACCCAGATGCCAATCTTCAGTGTTTTGGGGGTGCCCCTAACCATGGTTGGTTTCTGAATCCTTTGGGAATATTTGTATTGTTAATTTATTTATTGTTATTTTAGGATAATTTTTATTGTTAGGAAAAAAGGAAGAAAATAAATAACACAAGCTCAAAAGGACAGGTCTGTTTCAAGCTAACCTGAGAAGGGAGAAGCTGGCGCAAGGGAGCAGAGCAGCCAAGTCTGTACAGGCTAGAAGGCCTCACAGGGTCTAAGGCGAAAAAAGTGTGGAGCCCCTGAAAGGGAAAAGTCACAGTGGAACCGTCCTGGGAGCTCAGGCCGCAGGAGCTGTGGCCATCTCCGCAGGACAAGATCTGAGCATGCACCAGGAGCTGCATCTTGTATGTCAAAAGCAGACTGAATAACGATTGGTAGTTATAAGGTGTAGCTGCGTTTCCTGGGCCTCACTGCCCACAAGGATACACTTGCATCAGGTGCAAAGTATGGCAGGGGGAGAGGTTTAAAACGGTCCCTGCTCAGACAAGGGTCCCTGCTCAGATAAGGGTGGCGGTGGTCACACTCCTCCTGCTGTCATCTGTAGCACTAGATAGCTATTATCTGAAGCAGATCTGGACGCTTCCCAAAGACAAAACAGTGTAGTTATTTATTGACCATCAGTGATTGGTGAGGCGACATTTGTGAAATCTGGGCCCTAGTCTTGTGAGTGGAACTTTCAGAGGCAACTGGTAGGACAATGTAGCCTTTACTCTGTTATAAGCCTGAAAAATAGAGCTCTGAGTTTGTTCATTGTCTGTTTGATTTTTTGTGGTTAATTCTGAGAGTGACCTGATCAAAAGCTTTTTTTCTGAAAGAGAAACACGCATATAAATGCTAAAAGCCACTTGTATACTTTTATGTGTTATGTTATTTATAATCCTCCAAGCAACCTAGGAAGTGTGCCTGGTTTTTCCCACCAAATGTATTAATAAATTCAGGCTGGAAAAGGTTAAAAAAATAATCTATGATTGAATAACAAACTAGTGGTCAAGGCATCTGTTAAGCCCCTCTGTGGTCTCTGCTTCTCTCTCACATAGATCAAAGACATTACCCCGACCCACTACTGCGCAGAGAGGAGGACCCTGCACTTCCCACACCTTCATTTTATTAGGGGGTGACTGTACCCACACTAAGACACAGATCCTTGTGGCAGAGACCTTGTCTTCATCAAATTTGTATTCAGGAATCCCAGCACAGATGTTCAATAAATGTTGACAAAATGAATAGATTCAGAATTAGAGAAACTAACCCACAACCCAATCTTCAGTTTTCTAGGTACGATATTTATATAGGGAATAATACTGAAGATGAAATATGAAATATTACGTCTCCCAAGCTTTCATCGAATGTCTGATACCCTGAGCTCGTGTCCTCTAAAAGTGGAAGCATGAATTCTAGGAACATTCGAGGTTAAGAGTAGGAAGATATTTATTGATAGGAAAGCTCCTGAGAGGCAGGAGGGGGACTCCAGTGGGGAGCTGGGGAATTTTATAGGTTGAAACCCATGTGGGTACACCGTGGGCCACACCATGATCATCCAATAAGGTTACAAGATCAGTCAATAGCAAGATGGTAATAGTGTTCCAACTGGGAAACAAGTCGCAGAGCAATTGTGGACGAAAAGAGCAAAGATTCTCCTAGGAAGTGGTGGGTCCAGAGGTGCCGGTCACTGAGGGGTGGCTGACGTCCACCTAGACTTCATTAGGCTCAGTGTTTGTCCTCCGAGGAAGTACACAGACGAGGTGATGTCCTTATCTCGAGGCTCGGTCTCTTGGAGATGGGTCTCAGGCCACAGTTGTGATGTTTCACCTTTGTCCTGACTCTCTCCAGGACTCGACCCTCTGTCTGCCTGCAATATTTCTGCCTAACTCAGCTGTCAATAATAATAGTTTGAAAAGTTATTATATTAGCAAAGTTTTTCTTTAAATAAAAGAGAAAAAGCTGCTGACATTGGATCAATTAAGGAGATTTATTGTGAGGACCATTCAGGATGTGGTAGACAAAATTCCAGGAATGGCTTCTGAAATTCAATTCCTTCATCCCTGGAAATTTACTGGTACGGTACACTATCTTCTAATGATTATGCTGTGTTGTGGGGCATAGTCGATTTTCTACTATGGAGAACAGAGTGGGGATAATCTAACTCATGAGCCCCTTTGAAAGCTGTTAGTTTTCTCTGAGAATCAATAAAAGGAAGGCAGACAGGATTGAGGCTTGAGGACGCAATATACTGCTGAACCAGGACCTTTGGTGATAGTAGGGAAACAGATACTTCAGTGTCAGGTCGGTAAGACACTGAATCTGCCAACAAGAATGTGCTTGGAAGAGGATCCAAGACTCCAAGTAACAATGGAGTAAGCCAACACCTGACTTCAGCCCACGAGACTTCAGCAGTGAAGTCAGTCATTTATCAGAACTCTGAGCTGATAAAATGGTGTGTGATTATTTGTTACACAGCGCTAGAAACTGACATGTAGGGCCGTGTGCTTCTACAAAGATTAACTTTTAAACAAATGATACTCACTATCCTCTTAAATTAAATTGTAATGAAAACGTTAAAAAGAGCCCTTTGGAGAACAATCCCCATCTGTTTCAAGGGGAAAGAGCTTCATTATCTAATTATATGCTGACATTCTGCAGCTTTAGCTGTTCCCACCACATGACAGTGAGCTTGCACGCTTAACATTAATGTATTCTATGGGCTTTCATCCATATTAAAGAGGCAAATGCTTTTATTTTGGGGAAAGGAGAATATTTTAATGATCTTTGGAAGATGCCAAGGCCTTTTTTGTGGCCTTATTCAACTTCTCTAAGAACTTGAGTCAGATTCTGTCACTTTGAGAAAATATATGTTACTTTCTTTTATTCTTTCATATGTTTTGAGTTTAATAACATATGCTGTTTATAGTCAGTTTCTATAGAGAGCTCCTTTTTGTCTTGTAAACAGTTGCTAAGATTTACCTAGAGTGGTCTGGGTTTTCTTTCTTTCGATCCACCCACCCCCGCCCCCTTGGAAAGTCTGAATAGTTCCAAGGATTACCAGCAGCTTAAGTTCAGTCATGTCTTATAATAGATAAATGAATTTATTGTTATATTTTGGCACGCAAGATAGTGTGAAATTAACTCGTTTGATTCTTTCCAAAATTAGCTCCTGGTCTCCATCTCAGTAGTCTCTCTTGCTGGATTTCACTGACTTGTCAGAAAGTTGACACAAATGATCCTCAATATGAAATGAGGCCCAAAGGTCAAGGTTTTCTTCTTCCAAAAGAAATAGATACTTCTGGAAAGGAAAACTGACTTCTCCTTTTTAAGGATTTAAAATTTTACACATACTTACTCCCCTATATGCATGACTTTTAGTTATTAATCTTCCCATTTCTCAGGGAGGGGCACTAACCCTCAAGGAAGTGTAAAAGTGTCGGAAGTATAAATACAAGTAGAAGAAAGGTGTGGATCTCGACCCAAGATGACTCCATGTTTCCGGCACCGAGAAAAGTGTTAATACAACCAGGTCTGTAAAGTAATGATTTTTTTCCTTTAAAGAAAAGTGGCCTTCCAAACCCCGGGGTTTAAAGGACTTCTTGCTTCCACTGCTCCTCAGCTCAGGTGAAGGGGTATGCAGATGTCAACACCAGGAAGGCACTCGCCCTCCTGTGCATGGCAAGATGGTGATGAGACAGACGGAGCCTCCATCTGCTTGGAGCTAGCTTTGAGCAAATCATTTTTCCAGTTTACTCAAACATATGGCCTCCTTTGGAGTTTGATTGGCAGTGAGGAAATGAACCTAAGCACATGAACCTAAATGGCCGGTGATGTTAGGCAGTTAAGTAGACAGAAATAAATATGTAATCAGAGAGAGACTGGGCTCTCGGTTGTTCAGTGGTCACCTGTTACAGGTGGCGCTGAATTTAAATAATCAGTGGAAACCAGGCTTTTAACTCAGTTCTTCCACTAGGAGGATTTGCAGGAAACTGAGATCTCTGAAGGAGCTGGTTAACGTGCATTACAATTTCCTTAATTACAAAGGTGGCTGCACCCCCGTTAGTATCAGGTGGGCTGCATTCACTGCTGAGTAAGGAAGTTCACTCTTCATCCAAAGTCCCACTCACTGTCTGTTCTAACCTTTATCAGTGTGGTAGTCACCTCACTATCTCAGGCCCTTCAGGTAATCGGCTGCCTTCTTTATAAGCTGACTAAATAAGGGACTCCAGCAGGCTATTTTGGCAGATTTTAATCATTATAACCTGAGAGTACAAAGCGATAGACTAGGCATACATGAGACGTAAAGATCAATGAGCTTGTATTCAAAGCAGCCCTGCCTATACCCTGAAAGGCTCTCGACTCACCTTTGCTTCCCTCTGCCCACAAAGGGCTTCAGTGTGCACTCTGAATCTCCACTCAGCCCCAGCACAGGGTCACCATCAACTTGGTGCAGGGGAGCGAGGCCCAGCTTCTGGTCTGAGATGCAAGTTTGTGCTCTCTAAAATCGAAGAGTTAATTTTAGGAACAGCAGAGGTTTGAGCAGGAAAATTGTATTGAGAAGGAAGTTTCTGCCTGAGAGAGGCAGAAGAGGAACCCAGAAAGGTGGTTACCAACCCTCTCACTCCCAGGAGGCTGTTAGGGAACAAAGCCTCGAGGTGAGGGGAGTTTAAGGTGGGACAAGATTACAGTCAACCAGTAATATTGCAAATACAGTTGCGTAGGTAATACTGGTATAATGAGAAGCCACAAAACGGGCAAAACCATGATCAACCAATAAGACTACAACAAGTATAGTTGCTTAGGTAATACTGACTAGATGGGGGATCCGATGAGAAATCAAATAATGTGGTAAGTGTACAGAGATTTTCAGTCAGGAGACTTTTCCACATGGGTTAAAGTCCTGGCCCTGTACCCAGGGAATTTGCCATCAGTGCATTTCTGGGGAGGGGGTAGATCAAGATCTTGACCCTGTGTCCCAGGAGCAGAGGGAGGCCTATCAGTCACTGCTATTTGGGAGGATAGTTTTTTTTTTTTTTTTGATGACACTCACCTTTGGTAAGGGTCTCCTTTCTTTTTTTTTGAGACAGGGTCTCGCTTTGTGGTTCAGGCTGGCCCTGAGCTCAGCCTCCAACTCACATCACAGCAATCCTCCTGCCTCTGCCTCCCGAGTGCTGGGATTACAGTCGTGAGCCACCACGCCTGGCACTGTGGTATGTGGTACTGGTTGCTGCTGGGGTGAGTCTCCACACCCACTACTGTTATGTGGTTACCAGGATCGAACCTGAGTCCTTGCGCTTGCAAGACAGGCGCTGGAACCACTGAGCTGTATCCCCGGCCCTAAGGTCTCCTTTCTTGCAAGCTTTTTGAGAGCTGGTCCTATCCTGCTACCTACCACATGCCTAACTATCTTTTCTACTTATAATAATTTGACTAGGTTATCACTTTTAATATAATCCAACTGCCTTTGCTTTCTGCTTATACAATGAGTTATCAAAGAACTCTGTTGCCTTTTTCATCCTGAGATATCTATTCCTTAAAATAGTTTCTCACTTGCTAGGGATTTTTTACTTGCCTAACTACTTGTGCCTTTGTTTCCAATTTGAGAGTACAGACAATAGTCAGCTTTTTGACACACTATATGAGGTAATCCTCACAGTATTGTCACTAACAGTAGTTTTAAAAATATCCTTAGTGGGACAGGAAGGGATTGCAAGCTCAGTCCAGTTTAGACAGTTTAGCCACTTAGTGAGGCCGTCGGTGAGGGAGGGCTGCAGACGTAGCTCCGTGAGAAGGCTCCTCAACAGCCCCCCAGTCAGTCAATCGATGTGGTCACCTCAGGAAAAGTATTGTCTTCTATCTGTTAATGTAAAAGTAATGAAAATTCAAGTTGACATGAAGTAGTAAGCACGTGGACAATGGAATCAGCACATCAAATTTAAAATTATTTCTTTGCTGCCAAATTTGCTACGTATCATGTCTTTTTTTTTAATTGAAATCTTTATTGGTACATTACATATACACATCATGATTGCACTCCCCAATGGGGATTTTTACCAGTATAAGACACAACTTAATTCTCATTTTTACGTATCATGTCTTTGTTCTCAACTGGGTATAAATATGTCTCGCCCACAAGATTTCCATAGGAATTATGAGTATCAAACACATCAGAAATGCTAAATGTACTGTGGATGCTTTTCCAATATTTGAAAACTAAAGGGTCACTATTTTGTATGGCTCCCCTCTTTCTGCTAGTATTTTAATTTCTGTTGCTGCTCTCCCCTTCTAGCATTGTGGCCATCTCCCACACAGAGTATAATTGAGCACTCGCCTCTGGAACAACAAGCATGCGTCTTCATGTTTATGATACAGTGTTGCCTGTAATCCTTTCCAGTCCATAATTCTAAATTACATTTGAAATGTTGGTGTAATTTTAGGCCAGTAGTTTGACACTGGTGTTATTTTGGCAGATAAAGTGTTTGTAAAGACCTCTTCTGCATATGTCTTTTAAAGAGTTCTCTTCTATAGTGGACTCACTTTTTGTGTGTCCTTAAGCATACACCAAATTAAAAATTGTATCTTAATTGGCCGAGATTTATCTGCTTTCTGGGAGAAATTTAAATCCTACATTTAATTTGCATTGTATCCCAGTTGTGCTAGTTATTAAGATACTCTGGTGCCTTCTGTCCATTTATTCATTATTTCTTTGTTATGAAGACTTGGTTAATGCTTTCAAATGCATTGTTGTCTTAGGGTGATGTGTTCTCCATGGACCTGGGGGCTGAAAATGAGCACCCGCCCACTGCATTTCACTCTCCCAAATCAGCAACTCTACGACCCAGCAAAAAAGCTCACTGATATGAGCAAGAATCGTGAGGTAGAGAGACTGTGTCATACCGCCTGGAGGGCTCAGAATGATCACAAAGTCCTGAGGAAGGAGGATGGATGCTTGGTGTGGAGTTTACACAACTGAGCTGAGCAAGGCCGGCGGCTTGCACGCCAGGCGAGGTCAGGGTTGTCTGCTGGAGCCTACAGAAGATGCAAAGCACAGCACGGATCGCAGCTGGCAGGGCCACTTCGGATGTCTGACTTCCAGCATTATAAAATAAAGTTTGTACTGGGAATCCAGTCATTGGAGACATTAAGCTGTGGGTGGCTCATTACAACCACCACAAGAAGCCAAGACAATGTTGGAAATACAGTCTTTTCTCTTGAACTGTTTTCAACTTGAAAACCAAATGAAACTCTAAAATAATGTACCTTCAGCATCGAAGTGGGCTTCTCATTTGTTTAAGTGCACATTTTTTTTGCCACACAACTGCCCCAAATGCTTGAGCTGGCAGAACTCTTCATTCCCTTGGAGGAATATATATATATATATGAATATATATATCATATATGAATATATATATGATATATATATAATTCTAAATTAATCCTGAGCTAATATGTAAAGCTTTCCTTTATATCTAGATGAGGAGATAATTTGAGGAAAATTTTCATAACCCCAAGGATGGTTTGTTTTCTGACATATTTGGGAGAGTTTACAAGATACCTACATGAGGTCAAATAACCAGTTTTAAGGGCTACAGGTGGAGCTATCTTGAAAGGGATAGGGAAGACAAGTCTCCATTTTAGAAAATAGTCCAAGTGTCCTATAAACTACTCGATACCCACTCCTATGGGATAAAAATGATTTTCTGTTCATCAGCTCTGCTGGCCTTTTGCAATCATGCAAAATATATTAGATTCAATGAAAAACATTAAGAACAGCTTTGATTGCCCCAGGCCCTGTGAGCTTGTGTTGGAACACTGCACACCATGCCATGGCTCCATCTGTCTGGCCACTGCCCCTGACCCTGGCCTCGCCACGTGGGTGCTGTGCAGGAATTCTGAGGTTCTTCCCACTGTAAACACTGTCCTGGGCTCTGGTTTTGTGATGAATTCTGCATCACACACAGAAAAACAATTGGAGTAGAAATAAGCAAAATTTTCTGAGACAAAGGCATGCAAGGGAAGCTTTCAGCTTCTCGGATCTAAGGTAGCCTACCCTCTCTGCTTTTGATAACAAGCCAAGCAAATGGCTCCGGTCCTCAGAGTGCCTGTTTCATTCACAACACCTAAAATGAACTGCGTTCCTCTTTGGACTATAAGCTCCTAATGATGCAGCCAAGTCTCACGTGTTTCTGTTATGGAACTTCAGTGAGGTTACTTAGGCTCTAATTACACACTTGCTGACTATGTCCCCTGTCTGCTCCATGCATCTAAGGTGCTTCTATAATTTCAGCTGGGAAATGAATACCTTTTTAGGAGGTGACCATAAGATACCTTCTCTGAGCTGAGCAGAATATCCGCAGCTCAAATCTCTCACTCATTTCCCATTAGTAAAGGATTCCTCCTCATGCCAGGCTTCCTGAATTTTTGGTTTCAAGTTCATCAAAACCCTACATGATTTCACATACCTTTGCAATCTGTATACAAAATATTAAGAGTTCACACTTATATGAAGTCTAAGTCTATAGTATCTTTTAGATTCTTGATGAAGCCACTACCCAGCTAGAGATTTTTCTTAAGCATCATTTGTCACTGGGAAAGCAGAATCAGTGCCCTTGCTGCCGCTGAAGAGTGAACGAGGCTGATGTGAAGTTGGTGTCTGCGCCTTTGGTTTGCCTGTGGGTGGAGCCTGCACTCAATAACTAAACAGAACGCAGAGGTGACTTGAAAAATGAAGAAAAAGTCATATGTACTTAGGCTGACTGCTTTTGGAACACATATTTTTCTTATTGGCTCAAACCCAAACAAATATGCTTTTGGTGAACAGCCATTTTGGTTCTCTGAGATGTGCCCAAAATATGCCTTTAAAATGCGTCAAAATTCTATGTATCTAGATATTTGATATTGTTTTCCTGAATCTATCTTAACAATTACTTACCAGTGTGTAATGCAAAATGAGCCAGAAGTGTCACGTTAGCTTAAAGAGAGTAGTCTGAACACAGCACTGGGGAAAAATGTGACCGGAAGCTTAACCTTGGCCTGGATCGAGCAACAGAATCAGCGTGCAGCTTTAACGGAATCATTTTAAAGGTTCAATTTCATCATCTACTAGAGTAACAGAAAGTGTGCCCAGCTCAAATTGTATAACTTATTAGAGCTGTACTTACTGATTTTCCAAAACATTGTGTAATTGCTCCTCTCGCTGACTGACAAGTAGTAATATGGTCTCTTGTGGTAAGGGATATATAATCTTACAAACAATTAAATAAGACCAAATTAAGAGCACATGCCTATTCCTTTCTTGCTGGGTTGGGTGGAGCCCTTTTCCACGCAACAAGTCCTACTCTCGACCCAGAACCCATGCTTCTTTGTGGCTCATGAAATTTCCTTCTGAACACATCACTCTGTCTTATCAATTTAAGAATCCTCCCCTTCCCAGAGCTCTCTCTGAGTCTCCCACTCTTTACATTCGCATTTTCTAGACTGAACCCAGCAGATCTTTGTGTGACGAGTTTCTTATGCATTCATGTGTCATTTTACTCTTCCTTTAAGTTAATCTCAGTAACGCTTGTTGAATCGTCAGTGCTTAAAATAGTGTCAGGCATTTCTATAAACACGGTGAACTTTATTTTCTCTTTAAGAACCTGGGATAGAAATAATCTAACGACTAGGCACAGAACTTCCCATCTTCCTGAATTACTGGCACCACAGAGGGACTTTTGATCTCTTGCTTCCTCCACAGCAGTGGCAGTTGACGCCACAACTCAGCGACATCCTCATCTCCACATCCGTGGCCTGAATGTTACTCTGAGTTCCTGTGCGCTTCATATTGCAAATGCTTCCTCGTCTATTATCATTTCCTGTCTCCCTTATTTTCTTATTACCGCTTATGCCCTTGTACACTGCTCTTCTCTCTTATCAGTAGATCCTTGCTGTCTTCCTTTCTTTCTTATGGTCCAGGATTTGAACAAATAAGCTTTCGTATTGATCTTCTTATTCTATTTTGCATTGTATTTCTGTACTATCATCACTAGGAGCTTTTAAATATAAACTTAGACTGCTAAATCCAAAATTCACATAACAAATGCTAACTTCTTTCTGTAGTATTTTAAATTAGTTGTAAGATACAAAGCCAAAAACTGAAATAAGAATATTTTATGAAATAACTTATATTTTCTTAATTCATTTATCTTAGCATTTGATGGATACAGTATCTTTATTCCCCATCTGAGTTGAAAAATGTTGAAGAGTCCAGCAGATAGTGCATTGTTGCAAATTTGAATAACATTTTAGCCAAACTTTAGATATACACCTACCTATACATACACGGAACTGTATTCTAGAGTTTTACACTCATAAAATTTATGGAAACCATTATGAAGTCATAATGTGATAGGTAAAAAAGCTAGCTAGACATTTTGCAGACAGGGCATCCCATGGAACAAAGAAGCCAACTTGGAGGTCAGCCTTGCTGAGGAAAACAAAAGTACACCACCCACGTAGGACAGACAATGGCGATTGATATTTAAAATAAGGGTTAGTTTCCCTAGGATAAAGGGAAGTGCTTGATGATATAAAATAGGTGCCAACCCCCTGGGGTATAAGGCTAGGCTTTAGCTTATCTCCCCAGAAAAGATTCTAGGTAAACAATTCCTGTATGACTGTTACATGACGTGATTTCTCATGGGGTCACTATTTAATCAATGTTTCCTAAGCAATTGTACTTGTAATCTTATTGGTTGATCCTGGTTTTGTCTATTTGGTGATTTCTCATTGTATCAGTGTTACCTGAGCAACTGTATTGCAGTGTTACTGGTTGACTGTCATTTTGTCCCACCTTGTGGATTCACTGCACGAAAGCCTCTAAAAATGAGGTGGGTGGGCCTCCTGCTTTCAGATCCCCCTTTTGCATCTTTTGGACAAAATTTTGTTTCTTAATAAAGTCTTTGCCTACTCTCAACCTCTCCCCATCATTCCTGAAACTCATTTTTTGATTTTAGAGAACACGAACTCACGTTTCAGGAATCTAACAAATGTGGAGCTAGGCTTGCTTTCCCTGTATCGATAATGCAAAGAAGGAGGAATCATCCACCACAGTCACTCTTTGAAGAATGTTATTTAGTCAACTTTTTCATTGAGCATTGACACATCACTTCAATGTCAGAACAAACAGATTGGAAAATTTTAAATTTAATCAAAGAATAAGAAAGAAAATAGGTAACTAATAACCAATGGCTTCACAGTTATTTTCATCTTAAGCACAATTTGATCTATAAGAGGAATTATTCTAGGATTTTTTTTCCTCGTGTTTGCTCATCTCAAATGTTGCAAGAAAGATGGTTAACATAAATCTGTAAGGTTTGCTAATACAGTGACACAAATAAAAGTGAAAATACAAATAGCTATGGCAATATTATAATGATAATTCATTTTTATGTCTGGGGCACAGCAAGAAGAATAAGTTTTCTCTGACACGACCCTGCTAGTCACCCGCTCATGTTTCACCCACCATTGCAGATGGTGTCTGGCAGCTTCTCCTCTACCCAAACCCCTACCCCGTCTCCTGTCTCTGGTACTTCCTGTTACACCCTTAGGCACCACAGTCATCTCTGGGATGCTCTTGAAGTCTAAATGTGTTTTCTAAGAAAGGTCTTCTTTTCCATTATCACTTTTTTCAAACAGTACTCAAAAATCACTCTTTCATAAACTTATTAATTTCACCATGCTTCACAGCATCATGTGAACTCGTATTACACCATGTGTACAGTTCTATAGTACTGTTGTGTGTCTTCTGGTCTCATTGTATTTCCTAATTAAACCAAATTACTTTTTACTTCCTTGTTTTCCTGTTCCTTGTCCTCTGGGATATATAAATTTACTCAACATCTTACTTGAAATTCCTCCAGGTCTTTCACAAGGTTTTCATTCTTTCCTTTCCTCTTCTTCCATTCCAGATCAGACCATTTAAATGCCTTTTCTGAAGAGGAATCATGAGATAATTCATATTCTTCCAAAATCATCACCAAATTTCTTGAATGTAGGGGTTATATGTATTTTATTCCCCACTGTATAACCTTTCTAACGTTACTAGTCTACACATAAAAGCTCAGTACATGCATGCTAACTGATACATGAGTGCTCTGGACATTCATTACCAAGTCTGTTTTGTTGTGAAAGTGGAGAGCCTCGTGGTGACGACTTGACTACCACTTGCACCTGCTCCTCTATGTCTGCCTTTGCATCAAATGCTCTTTACCTCATACTTTGTATTGCAAATGCCTACTCGGTCTTCTCTTCTGCGACTTTCCATTGGCACCTTCTCAAGACTTGACTCACTCTGGAATTTGACCGTCTTGGACATCAAAGAAATGGCTGACATATTTCTAACTCATTGACTTGTGATCAAGTTGGTAAGTATTCACCATCTTCAGGGACTATAACTTCATCAATGGTCTCCATTGCAGTCCATCATTCTGTTAGTATTTTCTCATTTATTCATCAGACATATTTTGTTCCATAATAAATTTTCAGACAATGCATGAAGAGCCAAGAAATTAAGAGTGAACAGAATAAACATAGCCTTATTGGCAAAAAGTGGATATTCATTTGGAGAGCAAATAAAAATGTTATTGAATAAGCATACAAGTTCCTGATCTAGAAAAAAAATCAAAGTAGAATAAGATTAGATGAACATTTCACTTCACAGTGCCAGTGGCGCAAGTAGGTGGTGAAGAGATAAAATCCACAGAGCGCTGATAACAAAAGGACTGAGACTAGAGGTCTATGTGTGCACCCAGGAAGGCTGCTCTCCTCTGGAAAAAGAAAAGTATTTGAGTTCATAAAAGTTCCAAGACTATCTCAGTAATATATATCAAGAAGATATAAAATAAACCACGAGAGACAAGCTTTCTGGAAATGTGTGACTTCAGTGCTGCATGGGAATTTCTGAAAACACTTATGTATAATGATCATGTGGATATGTGTATGTGCTGACAAGTCTAGAAAGTCCTGATTGTAAACAAGGGAGAAAGGAGAGAGATAAAATAATTTTAAAGGGAGAATGTAGGGTGTTAGAAATACTAAATATCTAAAAATTTTATTGTAGAGATAATAGGAAGCAATAGGCAAATATATTATCACCATGGGAAATTTTTTGTCATTGAATTTTATAATATATATAATACTAAACTGGTTAAGACATCAAGAGATTAATACCAATTACCTTCGACCTCTACAATACAAGAGGTACTTGAGGTGGAAGTCTTTAGTTTCCAGACATTTATTAGTATGGCAAACTCTAGAAGTATATATACATTTTTGGATATATGTTATATAATATATATCATACATATTACCCATTTCTCTTCCTTTTTCAAGTCTTCCTATTAACAATACATTGCCATGCAAATGAGAATGGACTGGCTAGGGAACAGGATTCTGACCACAGCTGAGACCAGTGATGGCAAGCCTTTCAGAGAGGACTGCCAAGCTGAATTTATTTATCACAAAGTTCCAACACTGCAATTATACCTGAATACTGAAGTTTTAGTCTAGAACAAGGCCCAGGTTCACTCATACC
This sequence comes from Petromus typicus, assembly GCA_004026965.1. NCBI lineage: Eukaryota > Metazoa > Chordata > Mammalia > Rodentia > Petromuridae > Petromus > Petromus typicus. Next base: position 29,941 of record PVIR01003563.1, read on the forward strand.
ATCCTGGGTGGGAGACTCATGCCCAGCAGCAACCAGTACCACGTACCACAGTGCCGGGCGTGGTGGCTCATGCCTGTCATCCCAGCACTCGGGAGGCAGAGGCAGGAGGATTGCTGTGATGTGAGTTGGAGGCTGAGCTCAGGGCCAGCCTGAACTACAAAGTGAGACCCTGTCTCAAAAATAAAAGGAGTTTGCTTAAAATTAAACTTCAAAATTGAAAGCACAACTGAGACACTGAGCTCACGCCTGTGATCCCAGCACTCGGGAGGCAGAGGCAGGAGGACTGCTGTGATGTGAGTTGGAGGCTGAGCTCAAGGCCAGCCTGAACCACAAAGTGAGACCCTGTCTCAAAAATAAAAGGAGTTTGCTTAAAATTAAACTTCAAAATTGAAAGCACAACTGAGACACTGAAAGCAATTGAATCCTTGGGATAGGAGTAGAAGTTTGGTGCTCGTCAAGGGTAGTGGTTATCATTTTTAGTTTTTATTTATTTGATTAATTAAGTTATTTTGATGAAACCAGTGGGAGGGAAGCTCGTGTCATTTGTCATTTTCAAATGTTAAGTTTCCTGATGCACAGCACATTCGTGAGCTTCCCTGGCTTGCTTCTGGCCACTCCATTTGTTTCACTGCTTCCTCGTCATCAGACTAAGTGCCACACGAGCAACTGTCCCCGCGCATGCAGTGCCGCTCATTTCTTCACTCACTAAAACACACACAAGAAGGGAGTCCGAGCCTCTGGAACGTTTGTGGTCCTGAGCGTTGCTTGTTTTGTGTAAGTCTGTTTGGACCGTTGTACCATAGGCTGTCTGTCCACAGTTAAAAGTATAGCTTTACTGACTATCAACATTAAACATCTGGGTGGATACTAACAGCTTCTGAGTGTGTTTAGAAAGTGAGTCAATCCAATGTGTCTGGATAATGCCAAGTAATCATCTGCTGGACTTTTAAGAAGATTTACTCCTGATTGGAATGGTCTCCGCAGAACCGAACTGAACCAAGGGGTCCTGTGCCAAAGAAGAGAACTTCATGTGCACTGTTTATAGAAACCTTATAGCAGTCCTGCCAACTGACAATTGGTCTCTCATCTTTTACTACGTAAGAAACAAAAGATGGTTTTACCAAAGATGTACCTATAACCAAAACTTGGGGCTGAGATTCGCACTCATGCCACACTCTGGCACGCTGGAATCCTCCATGTGGCTCCCCCGGAGCACATTCAAAGGGTACAGCGCTGCCTCTGCAATTGCTGGTTATTTTACAAGCTAAGGGAAACCTGGTCAATGCGACTACACAGAGTTTGTGTCTCAACTTTTCGCAGGGAGCCATTCTGTTTTTTGAGGTGCTCATGTGCTCATTTGTGTGGAGTTCTTTCCGACTCTCTGGGCTTGCTTCATTCTACATTTAGCAGGACCCTCTGCCCAGGATGATTCTAGTTTATTGCTTTTGGTGCTTGTAGGAAGAACATTTGATGTTATTAGTTTTATTTCCACTAGTCTACCACACTGGTCCCATAAAGAACAGATACATGCGTGCAGCAAGCCAGGCTGTGCTCTCTCTACGTGTGACATTAGCATGGACCCAACAGAATATTTTCTTATTGCTTCTGGCAACTAAATAGAACAGGAGATACTGTGCTCATGCTTCCCAGGTTTTTCTTTTCAATCACATTTATTTTCTTTATCAGTATAAAGCTTTCTCATGCTTGACAGAAAACTGTTTCCTCCAAGCACTGAGGACTCAAACTCACTCTGTTTTAACACAACACAGTAGTTCTGGACCTTATACAATACAGAAAATGACTTTTTCGAAAATAGTTTATTGTCTTTCTATCCACTTGTGAGATAAAATTTTGTTTAAAAAAAGAAAATATTGCTTTAGTGTTCATGTGGTCAACTGAAGGTTGATGTTATACTTGTTTTGCCCACGAAGAGAACTTTGTAATTTGGATGCTGTAACTGTTCTGAAAACTCTGGAAGGACCCGTCCAGTTCCTAGTATCCTTGTGTAACATGGATTAGCTAATTTGCTGGTGTGACAAGTCTCGGGGGATGGCTGCTCCTGTGTCTTCATGTTAAATGAACCAACTTTTATCCCTAGTCTCACCATTCTCCAGCAACAATCTCATAGTCCAGAGCAGAAGTTCGGTGTTTTGAGGAAACTAGTGTGAACTCTCCAGTCTGCAACAGGGATCAGAAATGAGAATTCTATTTCTTCACAAGCGATGCCTTGAATTTGCAAACATTTAAATGTGGAATAAACATAGAGCATCTCATATTTTGTATTGATTAGTGTCAGTGGCCAGCCCTAAATGAACACTTGGTGCTACACATCATCCTAAAACCTCACCTGTAGGAGCTGGATTGTACAACTGAATTACCTGAGAAGAATATGCTGGGATTTAGGGCTTTGTCTGTTGGTTATGATTGAAGAAAGGCAAGTCCAAGTTTCCTGCAGATAGCAACAACCAAGAAACTAAGCTATCTTGCAAAAACTCTGACTGCAGCCAAATTCAAATTAGCAAGTTAGGAATCATAAAGTAGGATGTTTAGTCAGTTTCAGCTGCCATAATAAAATGCCAAAGATTGCATTGTTTAAAATCATAGATTTATTCCTTATGGTTCCAGGGGCTAGAAAATTCAAGGGTAAGGTGCTATTAGCCAGGATTCCCAGTGAGGGATGAGTTGCTGTCCTTTGGCTGCTACTGTCTTGTGTTCTCACCTAGCAGAACGATAAGAAGCAACATCTTTGCTGTCTTCTCAGGAATGGCCTGACCCAATCATGACACCACAAAGCTCAGGATCTAACTACTGCTCAACAGTCTCATGTTACCACATTGGAGTTTAGCGTTGCACATGCACAGAGGGGGCTTTGTGAAGTTCATGGTATAGTGTATGGTTCCAAAAGATTTAGACAGAATATTATACAACAGCAAGGTAGAAGTGAGTCGGTAAAAGTGAGGAGTGTGAGGTCTCAGTCTTCAACTTAAAGAAGACATCCCTCCCAGAGGACAGAAAGTAATATAAAATAATGACACAATATTTAAATAAATTTAAGTAAAAATGGTATTTAACAATAATTGTCATCCACTTAATGCTTATTTTGTGTAAATCTTTCAAATAAATTATTTTATTTAAACAAAATATCTATTAAATAGACACTGTTAAATATTACTGACATTGTACAAATAATGAAGGTATGATATGCCAAAACTGTGTATCCCAAAAACCTGTACCCTGCAGCTTTCTTTGCCGTAAATTCAGAGAGTTCTGAGAGTGGTACTTTCTTTCTCTTCACATCCTCTGTCGATGTGCGTATGCATGCTTGTGTGTGTGTGAGCACCTCACAGAGTTGCTCAATAAGTGTTTACTGAACCTGTCAAGTACAATATATCTACAACATATTCTTTCTGTAAAGCCCTGAGAAGATACATATTTTACAAATGTGAAATGTACCTTGCTCATGAATGGTCTGGATCTGTCTCAGAGGGAATGTAACACACTGAGAGGTGCATCCTATGAACGCAAACACCAAGAACTCGTCAGTGTTTCGGAGTCTCTGTGTTGCCGGTGCTTTCCATTTGGGGAGACAATAAATTGTCATTGAGTGAGCTAAATTTAACATTAAAATGTTCTGTATAATAAAATACAGACATGGGGGCTATGGATTACATATCTTGGTGTGGCTTAGCTCTAGTCTTCTGTATTATAAGCACTTGAGAAATATCCAAACAAATAATTCATACTACCTGCATAAACAGAGACAAGGTGAACCTAGCAGAGCAGAGTGGACTGACTTTGGCCAGCAGTGAACTGTGAGATGAGTTTGAGAACACTCAGGAAGTGCCTGCGAATGAGAACTGGTGGTTCTCTGCCCTCCTGCTCCAGCCCCACCACACCTGGGATCCCCTCACACGTGTCCACGGCTTTCTCCAGACGCCTCCCATGGCTTTCAGATGCCTTCCTCTGCTCTGCTACCCTTAGCACTTCCTGAATGTTTGCCAGCTGGCCCATGAGCGATTTGGAGTGGCTTCCACGGGGTTCATTTAGCTTCATGTGCGATTCCTCACTACAGTTTTTGCTTACACAATGTTTCTGTTAGTTTAAAGGACATATTAAACACTGCTGTAAGTTCTGTTGAAACAGAAAACTTTGTAATCAGGGAGTGAAAGGTCACAGTGGTGGCTTTTCTTTCAGATTCTGTTCCCCAGAAGTTCAGCTCATGGTATTCCCTGGTGTTCCCCGAGTATGCAACTCCAACTCCCTGGGCATTAAACAATAAGTTCAGGCTCTCCAAAGTCATACAGACTGGACAGTCCACGGAAGGGTGTAACTTAGGATTCGTTTAAATCTCTCTAGAGTTTTATCAGAACGTCTCGGACTTAAGAGTTATTTTCATATAAAGAATACTTTGCAATCCGAAGGTATTTCTGATGTGCAAAGCTTTTCCACACATGTTCCTATTGAGTCATCACACTCTCCTTACCAGCTTGACTAGCACAAATTATATTCACTTTGATAGATAACAGTTCTAAAGCAGGGGTAAGAGAGGTGGCAGGTTGTCTCTGTCCTGAGGCTCAGAAGGAGCAAAGCTGTTGCTCCACGTAGGTTTCCTGGCTCACACCACTTCCTTCTTCATTACACGCATGCATCACTGACTGATTGCTTGTATTTTCAGGTACGAGGAGGCACTGACTTGAGGCCACTTGAAGAACAATCAGTTGTGCTGGTGTGCAGGAGCCAGAGAGGTGGCCAGCTGTGTGGGGAAGTCCGGCCGCACGTCTGAAAGCCCCTCTCTCAAGTTCCTAAGCGCAGAGCTCATGCTCCTTTGAGCAACAGGAAAGGCAGTGTCCTGAGGTAAGTTATTAAGCATGATTTACTGAGCATGGGGATTTACTAGAAGGCATATGCCAAGACCAATCTAGCATAAATATGAAAACGCATTAAAAGCTGACTTTATGCAGACAAGCTTTGACAGGTATCACTAAAATGGGTTTCTGGACGTGAAGAGCATGTGCATTTCATCACTAGCAGTCAAAGCTTTCCCAGTTCTTTACAACAAAGCTGTGTGAATCATACATAAGTGTAATTTGTCCTGGTAGCCTCTGGAATTAACTCACACATTAAAGCTTCCTTTACAATACTGAGTTCAGCTCTTCATGGTTCTTGGCAATTGCGTTTCTGCCCTTAGACAGCACCTCAGTTTTCCACCTTTTGGCACTGGCCATCCTATTCCTCGTACATATTGTTATTTCATCAAATGTATGTGCTCAATATGATTCCAATTTTGTTTTGTTTGTTGGGCCAGTGAACCCGGGTAACCTACGGCACATAGCCAAGCATCTGTTAACAATAACATCGACATTGCAATGGAACATCAAGCATCCCAAGGCCATAAGGTAATAATGGATATACCAGGTGACTTAGAGAAACACATAACTGTGTTTTTTTCTATGATAGTCATGTCAGTTGAATTGACAGAACTAGGTCAAAGGTTCCAATATCATACTCTCAGTGCACTAGGCAAAGAGAAAACAGCACCTGTCCTTTGCCTATAGTCCAGATTTTAGTTTTGATTTAACATTTTTATGAGATTCTTAGAATACAGAAACTTAAAAACTACAAATAAAATATTTCCGTCAGATGACCAGTTTAACAGCAACGGGCAGACAGTTTTCGCAGATGTGTCTTGTGTTCATCTAGTTTTTACTCTTGGGGTGCTGGGGAGAGTGTGACAGAGTCTGTGAAAGCTTATTTCCCCTGATGTTCATCTCTTTGCTCCTTCTTTCACTTTGGTGCCCGATTGCATCACTACCACCTGGCACAGTGTTTGGTTTTCTCTCTGGTCTACTTACACTGCATCCCTTCTCCGGATGGAATGTGCACGACTAGCTTGTCCGAGGTGCTTGCTTACTAGAATAGTGCTGTACACATACTAACTTCTTACACCTTTTTTCTGTTTCAATCCTTACCTATTATTACTTATTACTATTACTTTAATCCTTACTTACTAGATCAGAAGAAGTAACTCACTCTGCTTCTCTAGACTAGCTAAATAAATTTCTAATTTCACTCACTTGTAAATTTTCTTTACAGCTTAACTAGTACAAAATTTAAAGTTCATTCTGAGACTTACTTTTTCCGTTTTAAGTTTCATGCAAGTTATTTTCTTTGGTTTTCACTGAGCATTTACTACCAGCACCTGTTACCAACATATGAAAATATGTTTTCCACTTGGAAAGCTACACACAAAGACATACAATTTTGGGGTTTACAGCTCCTAAGCCTTCCTTACAAAAGCCAGTTTGGGTGTGGTGTAGCTCAGTGATACAGCACCTTGCTTAGCACGTGTGAAGCTTGGGCCTCTAAAAGTGCAATTTGCTTTTCCTCTTTATGCTAGGATAATAATGACAAGCATTAAAAAGGCCTCAGGGAGAGCACTTGACTTGTCTCTTATTACATCTTCTATAGAAAAGAAAGCGTGTATTAATATTTTGTAGCTTTAGAGTCTTTTCCTATCCTTCTCGTACTTTGTGATCCAAATGAAAGATATAAAATATTTCTAATCAAGGACAGCTGGCCCAATATACAAGGAAAAATAAAATATTCATGTTCTCTCTGAATACTTCATGCCAAAAAGTTTGCACTGGTCTGGCTTTTCTGGTGTAAGTCTTGTCTCCTCTGTTGCCACTCTACTGTGCACACGGGCACACACTGGGCCTGTGCCAACGTGTCCACCGCAAACATCGGCAGCACAGAGGCTGCTCTGGAGCCAGCTCCTCGCTGTGTCCACGGCGGAGCACTGCACGCGGAGGACCAGCTCTGTTCTCAGTGCTGCAGGACATGTCTCCTTTTCTACAAAGTTTTCCATCTGAAATCCTGGTAGCAATAGCAGCCATCTCACAGTGCTGATTATATATTATCAAAACAAAGCAGAACAGAACAAGTGAAATGACTGTTGAGGAAGACAAAAAAAGAATTAAAATCCATATCATGCTCTCACCTGTCATTTAGTGAGTTTCTCAGGGGAAATCTTTTATGCTTTTTCTTATTCACAGCTAGAGGCAAAATGACTTCTCTCTCAGACCCTGAGGCCTTTGCTTCTAGAATCAGGAATGACTCACACACCCAATAAATCAGAATGAGCTTCCTGGCACTTTGACTAAATGAACCTACGTTGGCCATATCATGTATTTCTTTGTTAACTTAATATTGTCTGAATATGTATTCTGCACACAGTCCTGAATCTGTGCCTTTTCACTCGGATGTTGCTGGGTTTTGGCATCACAAATCACATCTACAAACCTGTGCATCTGAGAGGTGCTTTTCCATGTATGAAGTGACTGGGCTGCATCCGCCAGAGTAATAATAGCAAAAGTAGCAACAGCAACAGTCTTAGTCAGTTTAAGGGGACCTTGCTTGTACAGGATGTCATGTAAATCTATCCACAGATGTCTTCACTTTGTCACCTAAGGAGTAAGGAGACATTTAATTTAACATCTAAATTTCCATAAATCTGGACTCATGCTTCCTCCCAAGCTCCTCTGGCACTGTCTACCGTCCCCTTCACAAGTACGCGGGCAGCCTGAACCTGTATCCTGTCTCCCATTTGTCTCTAGCTGTCTCCTACTTTGATCTGAATTTCCTTCATATCAACTGTAAAGTTATCTAAAATTTAATCACTAAAAGTTCAAGGCCATAGTGTTCAATTATTTCATACAGTAACAGATTTGAAGCAAAAATAAACATGCAATTGACCATATAAAGTAATGCATATTATAAAGGACAGAATAATAGACTAATTAATTAAATACTTGACAGCTGCTAGACAGAGATGTTCTTTTTTTAAAAACACACACTATAGATTTTTATTACACTTGTATATTGAAATGTTTATTTTGGGAGTTGATGCTTGAAACAAAATTGAAACAGATGAAGATGCAGTCATTTTCGGAGATTATTCATTTATATTTTAAAAATCTTCATTTCTTACTGGCATAATTAGCAGTCTGTTCCCAGGAGATATTGCCTCTTCTTTTTTTATTCAAATCTTTATTGGTACATTATATGTGCACATCATAGTCACTTTCAGCATCGAGAATTTGTACCAGTATAAGATATGACATGATTTGATTCTCCTTTTGCCCCATTTTCTCTACCCCTCCCCCTATATACATAGGCTTTTCCTTTATTCTTAAATGACAAACTCTTCTCTCATAGTCAATTCCAAACTTCTGCACTTTTATGAAGGGAAAGTGAGGCAATTCCCGGTAAGTACTACCTCAGTTCTCAGTGCTTAGAATCTGGAGCACCTTAGCTTTAGACAGCAAAGAATTTCTTCTGTGGGGTCTACAGGGCACATGTAAGAGACAACACCTTTTTACTCTGGTATACATCCACGTGATAATTACCTTACATATTTTTCTTATCTTACATATATTTTCTCCACAGAAGTGATAATTTCCAGTACCATCTAATAGGTAGGTTACAAACTGTAAAATGAAGGCAAAAATTATATTATGTGGTAAAATACCTGTAGACTTAGGAGTATCCAAACAACCAAGTAAATGTTTTTATCTATTACAATGTCTAAACATTGTACAGAGGGTCATCAACTTTTACCTCCCTTGGATAAATGGGTGTCTGTATTATAAGGTAACAGATATGTTTCCTTTTTGAGTTCAGTAGAAACATCCTCTGCATCTATTGAAAGCACTAACTGTTGGAAACAGTATGATTCAAAGAGTTAAAATGTTCAGTAGAGCACTGGCTTCACTAGTTTTCCCATTTCTATTATTTAAAAATATACTACAGAACATGTTAGTCAGTGACCAGGAAAGGCAGGTTTTGCTCATGTACTCTTTCCCATCTCTTGCTTATACTCTTCTACTTATCTTTTATTTCCCATCTGGCCAACCTGCAATGTCTTCTTAAAGCTCATTTTATTTTGATGATATGTTTAAATTCTTCATCCATATTTATCATTGCTTATCTCTTATGAATATAATTTTGCTCTCATTTATTCAGCTTCAATCATAGCAGACTTTAGAAACTTCTTAGAACTAGCTCTGCATTTGGGTGATTGATGTGAGCAAGGTCTGCTTGATGGCCCCAGGTCTAGGGAGACAAAGACAGTTACACTAGAGTTTTCTTATTGGCTCTGTCCCTATCTTTTTTCCTTATTCGCTTCCTCTCATCTACATTCTCCAGTACTCATAAAGGAAGTCAACGCATAGCTGTAGTCTGGGGCACCAGGGAGTTTATAATATAATGTATTTTCTTCTTATTTTAATATGACAAAAGAAAAACCCAGGTAAGTCATGTGACTTGTGTGAAACCATGTAAAGCTAGAACCAAAACTTGGCCTAAAATATCCTGGTTCCCCATTCTTTGAAGCCATTTCCTGCTCTCTTTGGAACCATTGTTCAAGTTACTGTAACTGGAAAACACTGTAAATCTCCCAGACAGAACTAGCTATTGCAAAACTAAAGTATGTAAGTTTTAAACCTTTTAATGGAGTATAGAAAATAGGCCTCAAAGCTCTAAGCTGTCTGTGGCTGATAAAGAGTATCGCTTAGATTGTGCTTCTTAGCAGCAAGGAGACAGATGTTAAAGAGTGATCTTCCTGAGCTGAAAAGTATCATAAATCTGCCCCCTCCCAGGTCTCTTCCCCATAGATGCAATTCTGTGGATGATATCAACAGCCAACAAGTGGATACAGTGCTTTAAGGCACCTCAGCTAGGAGATTTGAATGACTGAGGTAAAAAAAAAAATGTGTGTTCTTTCTTTCTTAGCATCATCCTTCCAAAGCCAATAAAAGTCATGGCCTCAGTTTCCTCACATGTGAAACAGAGTAAGTCACCTCTGCTGCACAGAGGTTTTGAAGACTGTAAGTGGTATGTGCATGCACACTTATGACCTATCACTCTGTCAGCTACACAGAGCTCCATATATGTTAAGAGACGAATGAATGTCCGTTCAGGATCACTCTGGTTCCCCCTCCATGAAATCTCAGACATAAACAACCTAGTACTATTAGTAAAATTTTAACCTTTTTCTTTCAAGTATTAGCAGTGTGATGTGGAAGGGTTAGGCTCCCTCCATGCTGCCAGGAGGAAGAAGACGAGGAGAGGTCTACCTTCCAGGTCGCGCCCCGGGCACCTGGCTCTTCTGAGCTGACCCACTCCTAACAGCAGCTTCAGCTGTGGTGAGTACAGGACCCCGACCCAGCTACCTTCGGAAGCCTGAGCCCTGCACACACGAGCTTCGTGAGGACGTTTGAATCTTATCCAGTACAAACCTTTTGTGGGAACTTGCATGTTCTTCACATTCGAAATACAAATTAAAATTTTAGTCTCCCATGCCAGATATTGCATAAGCTTTATCATTTTCTGTTGCTTCTTTTTAATATTAAAAAATTATTGAGTTCTGACAATTTAAACAAAAGAAATGCAGTCCAAAGTAAAGGTACATAAATACAAATCTATGTTAACCTGTAAGGTAAAGTATTATTATTATTTCTGGATTTTGTGATATTCTTGCACTTTTCAGCTTTAAAAATATCCAAGTTATATTTTTCCTCAATATAAATCTTTTTTTTCACTTGGCATCTAACTTTCTAATTGGATTTTCCTCAAAATAATTATGGATAAAGATTGATGAGCTAATTAGCCATCTAGGGAAGGTGGTAAAGACCCCTATAAACAGTGAAGTTCGATGAGAATCTTGCAGAATGGAGGCCACCGGTGCAGAGAGCTTAGTTTCTTGCTAACAGAAACTCTCTTATTAGAGATGAAAAGGATCCACACATATATGTACTTTCACATCCTCTCTTCTAGTTTTATACACACATGACCCGTTTCTGGTCAGTAACATTTCAAATAAAGTCTATATTCTGTTAATGTTATGTATTCCTGAAATAAAAATTTGTATAACAAAAACACCTACTGTTTTTCTTTATGTTGCCTTCAGCGCAGGCACAACATTCACAGGTTGTTAACATTAACCCTGATGTATCAGCTTCATCAGATTAACAAAAGCCTAACAATTAGTCCTGCATTCTTCGGCGTCCTGCTGGGCCATGGAGACATGGCACCAAGCAGCTCGCACGGCTCAAGCCTGTCCTCTTTGAGTCTGACCTCCAGTTCTGCGTCTTGTCCACGACACACTTCTAACAAGAGGCTTCTCCCTTGGTTCCTGCTGACCGTGCAGTGAAGTACTGAGAGCACAAGGGGAATTTTCCTCCTTTAGGTTGTAGGTGTTGGGTATTGTATCAGTTTTCAACATGCGAAAACTGGCTTATGTAGAAAATTGTTATCAAGAGTTATGTTATTACTGTGGCTATCCCTTGTCATGTGGTTTGCTGGAGAGGTGTGGAAAGATTAGAGGCGTGGGCTAGCGAAGACTGAGAGTGTAGTGGGCGGAACCTTGTGGGAGAGTTGGACAAGAGGCCACGTGTGTTATGCTCTGGCTGAGAATTTGACTGCATTTTGCCCATGTCCTGAGAATAAGGGGATAATTAATTTGGTGGGGAAAATTTCAAAGTCCTAAACATTCAAGGTGTAACACAGGCATCCTTGTCCACTTTTCAGTCAGTCATAAAAAAATCAGGAGGAAAAAGGCAGGGCAGAAAAATTTGAAAACTTTAATTCTGGCTTATAAACAACTGTGAGTAAATCTGGGGTAAAAAAGAAAGTGGCTGGTAAGGAGATGAGAATCATGTAAAGAAGCAAGTACTTTACAAGGAAGAGAAAGACTACTTGAATCTTGCATCTCAGTAATCAACAAGACCACATTCATCACAGGCTCAAGGCTGCAAAAGTGTAAACCTTTCATGGGAATGCGCGAGAACAGCCTCTGTGGAATGGGTTCCAGGGATTCATTCTACATGTTCAGCCAGTAGGCCACTCAGAGCCTGCTGCAGCCATGCTCTAAGGGGCGTGATTGCTGCTTCAGCTGATTGCCAACCTTGGCATCATTCCCATACTTCTGGTTTCACTGATGTGCATGATATGAGTTCCAGGGCCAGGGAGGCATTTGTGCAGATTTGAGAGCAAGGCCTGAGGTTCCAGGCTAGGACCTCCTGAGAGCTAAGTATGTAAAGCTGTGGAAATGAAGCCAAATATGCAGCAGAAAACTCAGAAAGCAGAGAAGCCAGGAATGTGGAATGTCTACCTAGGACAGCTGCAGACTAAGAATGGAACCACCCCAGGAGAGAGGCAATGTGAGTTGCAGGTGGCTAGGACACAGGGATGCGGCTGCCTGAGCCTGCTAGAGCACACATCTTAGCACTCTGTGCCTTGGATAGAACATATGCAGCTTTATGATTTAAAGTTTGCTTTGGTGGTTTACAAACTTGGTTTGGTCCTTTTTTTCCCTAGTCTCCAATCCCTGCCTTTTAGAATGGGATTGCTTGTCCTGTGCCAGTGTACCTAAGTTTATGCAATATTTTAATAGTTTCACAGCTAAAATTTTGCCAGAATCTCAGAAGAGATGTGGGTCTGTATTTTGAAAAATTCTGGAACTGTTGTGACTTTAAGGAAGAGATTATTATATTTCCAGTTGAACATGGTATAGTAGTGGTATCTTAGGTGGAATTGTGTATTACTATTATCTTTATTTAGGAATTAAATATGGTTCATGGAAATGTGCTTGGGTGTAAAGTTGACAAAGTATGTGTTGTCACCATGACCATTAATCCTAACATGTCAGCTTCACTGGATTAAGTAAGGCATATTCTTGGGTATGTCTGGGCTCAAAGAGGGACTGCATGTGGTTCCAAGTTCCTTCCTCTCTGGCACTGTTTCCCTGCTTTGCTTCCTGGTCACTACGAACTAAGTAGTTTTGGGCCACCGCATCCTTCTGCCCCGGGTTTCTGCCTTGGAGCCTGCTGAACATGAACTAAATCACCTGAAACCATACATTAAATCTTACCTCCATTAAGTTGTGGGAGTGTTACTATGTCTTAGAGGTGGGAATGCTGACTGACAGAAGACCATAAAAAAATAAGAAGCCAGGTAGTGGCATGAGCCTTCTAGAACTACTGATCTTGTGTTGAACTAACTACTTACATGAGAACAAGCTTGTGATTGCTGAAGTTACTATTTACTAGATTTCTACTATTTATAAACTAAAGCATTCTTATTATAGCTATTGATTCTAAAGTCTTTATTATTTCAAGTGAGATAGACAATTGAGACCCAGTGAGAACAGAAGTGAGGCCAGAATTAAAGATAGTTTTGTTGAGAAATGCATTCTAAGAGCTCCCACCTCTTCTGGGTACCCATAGTGCACCCTGTAGCCATTCAGTAAGATTATGGGTCTAATTCACTTGCTTCTTCATTGAAAAGAAGCACCGAACATAGCAAAATGTTCACAGTGAAAATGTCAGAATTGTTGACAATTCCAGATAAGTGCTAGATGATCTGACCCTATGATGTTTTATTAGTATCACTGCAGTCCTTCTGTTTCCTTTATTATGACATATTTAAGGCTTAGTACTATAATTTGTGATAAAATATTTGATCCTTATTAAGTCTAAATACGTGGAAGGCAAGTCATGGATTCTACATTCATCAAACTGCTGTGTCCTGGCTCTAACCGTCCAGCCTGGTGTGTCGGCCTCGTGACGAGTCAGTGGTGGCAGACCTCGAGGTAAGGAAACAGAGGTCTTCTGGCTTCTGACGATGGGACTCTAGTCACTAAGATCTTACAAAGAAAGCTTTTCTCTCATTTACTAGTGCTGAAGCCCAGTTCCAGGCATCATTCCCTCGGTCACACTTCTCAAACAAATACAACCTCTTAATAAAGCATTTGGCTTCTTTAGCTTCCTTTATGAGAATGCAGCTCTGAGATTTCCAGTTATACACATGGACCAGATGTGAAGCAGGACTTAAACGAACAGGGAATTTGGTATGGTTTTGCAATCATGGGACATGCACTATGTACTTTTATGATAATCTTTCCTCTATAGTTCTCTGTTGCAGGACTGCTGCTGCTGCTGCAGGGGCCTGAGAGGCCCCTACTGGGATGTTTGTCCTCTTTTCATGCCTTTCTCAACTTCCTCAACCCAGAGAAATAAGACTTCCTGCCTTACCTACAAAATGTTAATACAAACACAAGGCCATATGTGTCACCTTCGAGGACAGAAGTTGCAACAATGGCATTTTTTGACCCAAAACTGGCCTTGAGTTCTCCCTAACACACTCAAGATAAACTACTTGTGGTCAGTGCAACACTCTTTACTGAAATTTAATGTACATATTTGTTAATCCTCTCCTCACAATCAGTTGTCCCTTGGAATAAAAGTACTTACAATTTTCAATCTGTAACTACGATGACAAAAAGCTATGTGTGAGTATATGTGTGTGTATGTGTGAATGGGATTTCAACCTGAGAGGAAGAGGGACTCTAATGCAAGAAAGACAAATTTTAAAATAAGTCTCCAATTTACCTTCTTCTTTCATCTTAATTTCCTTGAGCCAAGGTGTAAGGATCTTGTCCTCGACAGAAACGACTGTGATGATCTCGCATCATCTTCTTGCATGCACTTGGACTTTGATCTGCTCATGGTCTCCTACGGCAGCCAGAAGAGCTTTCAATCAGGAAAATCTGATGATCATGTCCACTTTTAAAATCCTTTAGTGAAAGTCACTATAATTTCAACAGACTTCAGAATCTTTAGATGACCTACCTGTTAGGTCTGACAGCAATTGGTTTCTGGTTCAGTTTTATTCCTCTCATCCAACCTGGCCCGGTCGCTCTGACTTCTAGCTCTGACAATCTACCTCTTTCTTCTAGCTGACTCCTCTGTGAGGGCTCTTAGGGTTACTTTTGGTCCATCTGAACAGTCTGGGACACTCTTCTTATCAAATCCTCAATTTAATCTTATCTATAAATTTCCATGTGCTCTCAGGAAATATACTCACAAGCACCAGGGCATGAATATCTTGTGGGTGATGATGGTGTCAATCATTTTACCTATCACACCTAAGGACAAGGATTATCCATCAAAGGAGAAGAACAAAAAGCCTCATTCACATTAAGCCTTGGAGCAAAAATAAGTTGGAATTAGGGTTGTGCACGTTAAACAAAACCCTGGGGAACTTCAACATGGGTACCAGTGAACTTGATAGAGAAAACTCACTGAAGAAATGTAAAATACTACATATTTAAGAAACAATCAGCAGTACGTACACTAGCACATGGTTTTTCTGGAAACAGAATAGAAGCCTACTAAGCTTTCACAAGAATTGTATTGCCACCAAAACTGAGCATTGATTATGGAAAGCTTTTGTTCATTACTTGAAATACCTTTTAAACTCCACACTTGCACCAGTTGGAAATGGGCTTTGTGAGTGGTTTCTCCATCAAATGCTGAAATGATCCCAGTACCTACAACTGAATATAATTTTCTAACAAGTTTTCTGGACCTGCAAAAGATATTCATTCCAGCTGCCCATATGTTAGGACTGTTCAGATCCTCTTTTCCATCACTGTCTACAGCAAGTATGACCCATCCTGCCATTTTGCCCAGAGTCATCTTTGTAGCCTGGTGGCTCATGATATGGTGGTTTTTTCCCCCAGAAAATTAAATCCTAAGCATCTGAGGAGTATCCTCCATTGATAAACTCTCCTTTGTTTATTCCTACATTCCAGCTTAATTTGATCAAAATCTTTCAGTCTCTACTCCTATAATCCTTTCCAGTTTCTTTTTTTTATTATTATTAACATTATTGGTACATTAAATATACACATCATGATTGCACTCCATAATGGGGATTTGTACCAGTATAAGACACAGCTTAATTCTCATTCTTTCCCAGTTTCTTTCACCAGCCAAAGCTTGGTTCTGGCTTTATTGTGGAGTAGTCGTCTCTTTCCTTATCAGAGTCAACACTTCTCCTAGTGCCTCATGATGCAATTTAACCATGCTTCAGTATTAAGAATGCATAACTGTTTTCACAAACATGATTTTAGGTAGGTGAACATTCACATTTTAAAAGATAACTGAAGATTGATATTGTAAGAGAAGACAGTCTGTACATAGCAGATAAGAAAGATGTGTCCCGGTGAAGTGCATGTGCAGGTGCCTGGATGTGAGAGAGAGACAGGGTGCATCACTTGATAATTTATCTAGAACATATGTTTGTTTAGAGCGCTAATGTCTTGTGTAATCTAGTAGAGAACAGTCAATATAATTTTATTATTTTAATTATCATTTATATTATTTTATAACCTTAACTGGGTACTTAAGAACTAACTATTGATATTCCACAATTTTGATATATATATCCTAGTCTGATATATATATATATATATATATATATATATATATATGTGTGTGTGTGTGTGTGTGTGTGTGTGTGTGTGTGTGTGTGTGTGTGTAGTTGTCTGTGATCTTTTCTGCTATAAGTCTTGGGCATCTAATAAAATCTCTGTTTACTTTTCATTTAGATGTTTAATACTGCACAGTACTCCTTGAAATTACTAGGAAACGCTTGTTTCTGCGCACACTTTTGCTGACATAGGAAGCCACTCATAAATAGTGTTGAGAGGGTGACCAGTGATAACAGTTTGCGGGGCTGATCCTACAGTCAGGAAGACCACACAGAATAAACAACTGACGCACTGCTCTCAGAATAAATTACCTGTACTTCCACACAGCCTGAAACAAGGAAACTCTCTTCAGAAATAAGCTTCCCATGCGCTTGTAAAATTTACTATATTTTTTTCCAGATGAAAAGCACAGTCATTGTTTTCCTTCATATTCCTGCTTTTCCCTAACACAATCCCCACTGGGAGTTTGCCTGATATTCCTTGACTGCAGAGCTCTGAATGGAGTCTGAGCAGTCACAGAGCCTCCACCGAACCCTCACGTGTTGCCTGTGAGCATTCCGATGAATGTGCACTTGGGAAATGAAAGACATCTGGCCCACCACTCAATACCCTCTCTATCTCTTTTGTCAATTCAGAATTGACTTCACATGTCTTTTCTTTTATTCGTATCAGTAAGCTTGCATCTGTTTCATAAATCTTTTTGTTTCTTTGACATAACTCTTTATAACTAATTTTAAAACTCTGAATGTTCTCTCCCTTGAAATTCTTCTGGATTATTTTTTTACTCTTACTATTTTATTTCTAAATTCTCAAATGTTTGTTTCTAGAATATTTTCTGGAATATGAAAAGCCATTATGTACTAGGTCTTTTATTATAACACAAGAAATCTAACAAACTATTGCACATTTAAATATCCATTGGTGCCTGAATTATGAATATATCCTACACAATAGGCGTGGAGTAGTCAGAGAGAAAAGACTGATCCTTCATCACATCCATCATCACTTTTCCATACCCAGAGTCCCAAAAGCATCGCTAAAACGGAAGGAAGGAGAAAGACTCGGAACAGGGCGGAGAGCAGGCTACTCTCCTTCTCCCAACTCTTAGTTACAGCCCTGAGTCCAGACCAGGGGAAGATCTGCATTTCCAGATTTTGTCTAAACTGAAAAAGATACTGAACTACTGCAGCTAGAACAGCTAAGAGTGCATAAGAACCTGCCAGTGCCTGAGAAGGGAATCCTGATACAGAAGGGCTGAGAGTACTGGTGGGAATAAAAATTAATCTTATGTCTACACTAAACTCAGTCTACCACCTTTTGATGAGGGGACTTTACACAAATAAATTTTTAAATTTAAAGAACAAAAAATGAGCAGAAAGAAATACAGACATTTCAGATGTGCTACATCTAGTGGAGTGATATTAGACAAATAAAAATGGTGTCTCTGAATCTCCAAATCTTCATTTTAAAAATAAGAATAATAGGAACTAACTGCATTTTTGTGGATTTTAAGTAAAAAATAATATATCCATATATCTATTACAACAGCAGATAGATACAAAGTCCTAACTTCAGCCTAGTTTACTTTCTTCAGGGTTTGTCTTAGTAGTGTTTTTTAAGGAGCTGCTATATACACAACAAGGAACTATACAAGAAAAGTATGTGATGAAATTTATGATTTATGATTTTGCAAGACACTATGGGACACAAGGATGGTACAAATAAAAGAAACAAGCCCAAGAGGATTATCAAACATGAAATATATGCTTTAAACTGCAACATAGTTGCTTGATAAATGCAGAGAAGTAATCAAATATGAATTAACTCAGCATATTTCCTAGAAAACAAACTAAAGTTCAAGTCAACAAGAAAACTTGTTTTTCTTCCTCCATGCTGTTTCCAAATTGAAACACTTCCAGAGCCCTTTCTGGAGACTAGAAAGTTTAAAACACAAAGGAGCCAACAACAGATGTCATCCTGTCAGTCTGTAATCCGAGGCCCGGACTTGTGTTCTCCAGATTCCTACCGAAAGTCCCTCACAGTTATCTTTGCCTACGTTGGCATCAGGTTATTTAGAGGCATTGCTGGGGTAAAGTCACATCTCATGTCTTTTTGTAGTGCATCACATTTTGATTTTAATAAAAATAAAATTTAAATGCTCTGGACAGCAATAGAAGCACTGAAAAGGTTTAAGACCAAGTTACACCGAGTTTGCTGCTTTAAAACCACCACACAATCAATAGTTTTCTTAAAGAATTTAAGTTTCATTTACATTGTGAAAAGAAAGTGTTTCTTCTCATTGCATGTGAGAATATAAATATGTTTATCTGAAAAGAACAACAGGAGAATTTCGAAAACTGTCTCCTCCAAATCTTTTGCCCTCCAAAGATTGCCTTTTCATGTCAGTTCAAAACACTGTCCTCTCAACACTGAAGATTCGATCTTGGTTAAGATTAGTTCTTATTTTCATATGCTCCATAAAGAATCTGAGTCAAGAACAGAAAAAGGTGAAGAAGAGGGTGGGTGGTCCATGAAAAGTTAAATCAATGTATATAGCACATGAGAGAGAAGGGGGGCTGAAGAAAGATATGGACAAAGAAAATGCAGAGCACATGGTAGAATAAAAACCCTTGGACCGGAAAAAGCAGTCCTCCGAATAGACAGTGCAAAGAAGGTAATAAATGATAGTGTCTCATGAGATTGTTTTTGAAAATAAGGAGAGAAGTGAGAATGAGATGAGAGTGTAGACTCACACGTGTTTACTCTCTCACAAGAACATAAGCAATGTTGGGGTTCCTTTTGTGCATCTTGGAAGTAGAACCATGTATTGATAAAACTATTTGAGTCTCTGCGTTTTAAGTCATATACTTACCCCAGCTTCACATGCATTCTTTCATTACTTTTCCCAAATGTACAATGACATCTGTGTACTTACACATGAAATATACTGTCGCTAAGTCATAGAGGGACGTAAGAAACTCTGTGCAGTAGATAAACATAGGAAGCAGGCACTAAAAGAGAACAATAGAAACACCGATTAGGAGAAAAGGAACAGGACAAAAAGAGGTAGAAAAAAAAGAAATCAGGACTCAGTAAATGAAACCCTAGAATTATTTGGAAGTTTGCAAAATTGGGAAGAAGTTGGAGCCAGGAGAAAGAGGAATTTCTCAGAGACAAAGCTCTTCCTAAAATGCACATTGATGTGAATGGAGAGAAAATTCTAGGGACCCAGATAAATTCTTTACTCCTTGGTGACTGAGACATGTTGCACAGTCCATCTCTCTGTCCACTCCAGCCAGCAGCTGCGTGCCCACAGGCACATCAAATCAGCAGGGAGATTTGTATTAAACACACCTTCCGTGAGTGAACAGACCTGCTCCCACACAAACCACTGTACCCTCCTGCCACACGCTGCTGTGAGAAAATGCAACTTCAGGCGTCTGCTCCCTGGCCAAAGCTGAGCTCCCTGCTGGAGTCTCAGATGGAAGAATAGATGCTCAATCAATAGGCACTGAATCAAGCTGGAAAAAATACAGAAATTCATTTCCAGGTTTGGCAAAAAATAGTTATGGTAACTGTAAAGTTGACAATGATATAGGAAAGGATTTGTGAGCAGATTGGATTGAATCTCAGGTTTTCCATGTGTGGCCTGGCAAGCTGGGTTCTGGTGTCAACATGTGAAACATTACGTCCTTTCCCACGCTCAGACACAGTTTGTGCAGGTTTTGCCAGATGACAGCATCAAGCACAAGAAGGAAAAGTGCCTGTGGACTCTCTTCTTCACTGTGAAGTTGTTCACAACTGCCTCAGTTTCCCAAACCATTTCAGAACAGTTTCTTCAGCAGACTGCTTACTCTAATAAAAATTTGTTGTTGCCTTTGTATTTTTCACTGCCTTCCAAACTTTTTAAAAAAATCTTTATTGGTACATTACATGTACACATCATGATTGCACTCAACAATGAGAATTTGTACCAGTATATAACACAACTTAATTCTCATTTTTCTCATATCCCTACCAACCCACCCCCTATATACATAAATTTTGTTTCCTTTTGTTGTTGTTGTTATAATGCCTTCAAAACTTTTGAGACTTCATTTTCTTTGTTGGTAAATATTATTTGGAGATCAGGTAAAAATCAATCCACATTTTTGCCTTGTGAATAAATGTATTATTAAACTAAGCAAAACAGTATTTCATATAAAAAATAAGTGCTAATGAAATGATTTATATTTTGAGGCTGTTTATAAGACCCTGAAATCAGTGCTATAGGAAGTGCAGAAAATTTCTGTTAGGGCATTCCATAAGGTTAAGAACAGTGTCTTCTGAGAGGACTAGACGTGAAACCCAAATGACCACGAATATGTAAACTCTGGCATATATATATGTAAACTCAAGCTTCAAGAAAAGCTTGAAAAGCTTCAGAGCTCTTCACAGCTCGGAAGATGTCTGAGTCACATGCACTTTTATTTTCACTCGGTGTGATCCTCTAAGGAAGGCCAAAAAACAACAACAGCCGGACGGGGTAAGAGCAAAGAGACACTGAGAAATTCTTTGCCAGTTCAGAGACACTGGTTCACAGGCTTAGGTCAAAGAGTTTATTAGTCAATAAAACAGCCAATGCAATGCTCTTTAGTGGGAGAAAAGTGAATGTGAGCAAATCTATCCACTTCCTGTGTGAACTGCTGTCCCATTGGGGCTGCGAGGCTCAGTAGAACAGCCCATTTAGGAAATAATAGTCATCATCAAGATGTCTTAGAATGGGAAAGAAACACAACCTCAACCCTACTGTCCCACTGTGGGTCCATTTGCTGAGTGGTCTCAGCCTCTAGTGGGACTGAATCCCAAACCTCCAAGGGACCTTGCCACCACTTTCTCAAGTGTAGGTGTGAACAGTTCTCCCAAACTGGATAAGCTTCCTGCATCATTAAGCTCCTTTTTTCTATCAGGTAAAACTGCCTTCCCCTGGAAAGTATTATATCTGCACTAGGAAAAGCTCCTTAGTTTTTGTTATTTTTAAAATTTATTTATTTTTGGCTTTTTGAGATGAGGTCTCATTATGGATTAGTTTAGGATGAATTTTAAACTCAATATGTGGCCCAGGCTGGCCTTGAAGTCTCAGAATCCTCCTGCCTCAGCCTCTCATGTGCTAGAATTATAGCAGGTGTCAATTCACTTGGCTCAAAACTCCTTACTTCGGAGTTAATGGAAACAGAAACTTATTGATTTGTATAAATCACCAAGGAGTCTGCGTTCATTTACATATATTCTCATCCTGAATATATATCACTTTTTCTTCTATCCTTGGTCTATGTTTTTATTTATTTAATTCAGTGCTAAAATATATACTTAGAAGACATACATCACAAAACCTGTTTCTTTACACTGACAGTGTAAAAGATTGAATTGGAATAGTCCTTGTCCTCTAGAGGCTGCACCAACATTATGCTTTGTGAATCATTCTGGCACTGAACATTTTCTCTGTGGCCCTTTCAAACAAATATGTGTTGAAATTCTAACACACATACCAGATTTCTCAAACAGTACCAGAGAAAGTAAGATATTTCACTAATTATAATTTAAATAGATTAATTGTACTATATCATGCTGATATACATTATTCAAACTAATTCACTTATTTTTAATGTTCTAATGTAGCTACTAAAATGTTATATTAAATGCATTTTCCATATTAATATGTATTTCAACTGCATAGCATTTCTAGAATCAGTGAGAGATGCAGATACATAATTATCCACATTTACATTGATATAGTAAATGTACTTAAAGAATAACAGTAAATATTACAATTAAAAATAATTATAAGCAATCTTCTGTTATTATGATTCATATAGATATAAGATGTACAGTAGACCCTTGGGTTCTGACTGGCCTCACATAACCAACAACTTGAATTATGACTGGAATTATAGTTTGACCAAAGTTTTGAATTATAATGGGTTGTAAACAAAGAATTGATAAATTCCTGAAAAACAGATGTAGGATTACATAAGCATCAACCCGAGTCCAGATGTGTGCGTTTATAAACATGATTTCAGTTGGGGCTTTATGCAAAGCACTACAATTACTGCTGTCAAAATGGCCCCCGTAAAGCTAATACAGAAGCTAAGGAAGAAAATTAAGGTAAGGAAAGCAATCACAATGGGAAAGAAGAAGGAAATTATGGAGAAATATGAGAGTGGCATTCACTGACCCATCTCACTAATTTGTCCTGGATGTCAAGATCTACCGTCTCAACAACGTTACAGAGGAAACTTTTGTATAAGCAGCTGGTGTTGCTGACAGTGTTACTCAGATTAGTAAGTCACAATCAAATTATAGAAAAACTATGATTAGTGTGGATTAATGAAAGGCTGGTGGCAGGTAACAGTGTATCTGAGTCTATAATTTGTGAAAAAGCTAGAGCTATAGATGCACATCTCTTCAAGTATAATCCATCAACAAGTGATAACAATAAAAACATTCCATGTCAGTAAGTGGTGGCATAATTTTAAAGTAAGTGTTAGGGTTTGTAATATAACTAGGCATTGTGATGCAGCCAGTGCTCGTGAAAGGGCTACTGAAGATTACATACACTTTGAAATGATGACACAGACAAATGGCTGTGATAAAACTGGCCTTTCTGGAAGAAAATGCCCAGGGAAACATATATCACCCAGAAGGAATAGAGAATACCAGGTCCTACACCTATGAATGACAGTCTAACCTTATTGCTATGTGCCAATATAAGTGATGACCACAAGGTACATCTTTTGATACATCATTTTGAGACACCTACAGTGTTCAGAAAACATAACGTCATGAAGAATAGGCTAGGAGTCATGTGGAGATGATACAAAGCCTGGGTAACAAGAGTAGCTCTTTTGAGTGGATCAAGAAGGCTTTCTGTCCTACTGTTAAAAATATCTAGAGGACAAATATTTACCACTCCGTGCGCTCCTCATCATGAAAAATGCTTCTACTCACTGAAGAGATTGAAAGGAGATTCTGCTGAAGGATTTCCATAGTTCTCAGGTGAGTTCCTCCTACCCAATAAGACTCTTCTACTGTGGCCTATGGACTGGCAGGTTACAGCTAATTTAAGAATCTATACACCAAAGAGCCATTCCTGAAGTGCTGCCCGATGGTCTCAGATACAGATTTAACGCTTACAGAGTTCTGGGAGGAACATTACAATATTCTTTCCTATGTGGGGGTAATTGAGGAATGCCAGTACAGTGTTTCTCCACGGACAATGAGATCTGCCTGGAAGTATGGCCTAACATTATACAGGAAGGATATTTTCAAGTATAGATGAACCCAAGTCTTCAGTTAACTCTGTGGTTGATGATACTGTCACTATAGAAGAGCCCACAAGCTTCAGGTAGATAATGATGATTTTGAGGAACTGATAGAGGAACACTCCAAAGAACTGTCCACCAAGGAACCCCAGTAACTTCTGGCTGAGAAACAGAGAATGGAAGCTGAGGCGCTTTCTGAAAAAGAGGGGGAGTGTTCACAATCAATGCAGTAGAACTATTCTGAAATAGTTCTCCTGAAGAAATGGACGGAGGTACAAACACTTGTAGAGAAGACTCACCCAGAGAGAGGAGAGCTGATTACTGCATTCATTTGCTTACTCATAATGTCATGTCATACTAAAGAACAGTGCTAATAGAAAAGACGGACAAAGACTTAGACCAGTTTTTAGTTCTGAAAAGGCTGAGACACAGTGAGACAGAAATAGATCCGAGTGGCCTATGGACTTTCCCGTGGACAGAAAAGATAGCAGAAAGTGAGATTCCTGATATTCTTATGAAAGAGAACTCTCCTTCACATATTTTCCAACATTTTTATTATGAAAAGGTTAGCTAAGGAGTGCTTTGCAAGGTTTCAAACATATTATGAGTATTTTCATTATTTCTTATAGTGAGAAAAATAGTCTTAATTTACAACCTTTTGAGTTAAAACCAGCCCTCATGAATGGATTCATAAGTCAACACTCCACTGTAATAAAATCTCATTACAATATTACTATTGGGTACTGTCCTTTTCATTCATCTCTAATTTTGGATAAAGTAAACTGAGGCACAGAACAGGTAAGTACATTTGTTGAGGAGCAAATCTGAACCAGTGCTATAGGTTCTGAGTGTTGTGTTCTTTAATGTCCTGTCCTACTGCCTCTGTATAGAGAAGAGCTACCCATGGCTAACGAACTCTTAATTGAAGTGAGGATTTAAAACAAGTTTTTCTTGTAGCTAATGTCTGACTCTTTTTAATGAACAGATGGTAAGCAGCTAATCATCTTTCATGCATGAACTAAATATGTGGAGGGTATATTTTACTTGAGTACTAGTGTACTATTAAGTTGTGTCTTGTACTGGTACAAATCCCCATTATGGAGCGCAATCATGATGCGTATATGTAGTGTGCCAATAAAGATTTAAAAAATTTTTGAAAAAGTGTTTTGAAAAAAATGAAACAGCATGATCTTTTATCTCCAAGATTGTCAAAATGTTTGTGTCCCCTTTACATATATGATACACTAAAAGAAGGGAAGAAGACAGAACAAAAAGGGAGAGGAGAAAGAAGAGAGGAAAGCAGAGGAGGACGAGAGAGGCGGGGAAGGTGAAGAACAGAAAGGTAGAGAAAGAGTGAGGACAAGTATGGAGGAGAAGAGCAAAGAAAAAGCACTATTAGAGTAGATTTTTTTTTGAGACAGGGACTTGCTTTGTAGTCCAAGCTAGTCATGAATTCACCCTTGAACTCACAGCAATCCTCCTGCTTCTATCTATAGAGTGCTGGGATTACAGACACGAGCCACCATGCCCAGCATTGTGGTAGATGGTAGATTGCTGATGTGTGTGTCATCACACTCAGCATTGTGATATATGGTAACCTTGCCTCTGCAAGGCAGGTGCCAGAAACACTGAGCTAAATCACTGGCTCCTAGAGTAGATTTTAAGTGGCTTCAAAGAAGTAAAAGTACTAAGCTTGTAGAGATGCAGGCCTTACAAAATTAAGTTGCATTGATCCTGAAATTGTTGTATGTCCTATAACTGATGTCTCATGCATGTATAAGGAAATTAATTGGAAACCACTGTGCTCTTAATACTCACAAGAGAATGGTCTGTGCAGAAAAAGCTTTATGAGCTCCTAAAAGGTTTGCTTTTTGGTAAATTTAGATAAAATCAAGGGAATGGGATACTCGCCTACCTCAATATAAGATGTCTTTATACCGCAGGGATTTGAGGAATTTCCTCTTGGAGAAACACCTGTTTGTAATATAGAGATGAGAATATATATTGATTAAAACAAAAAATTGAACTGTGTGTTAACTGAAGACTGCAAACTATGGAAAACACTCAAATTCTAAGAATTATTGTGGTAGAAGACATTTTGGCATCAGTCCCCTCAGAGTACTGCTCCTGTCTTCAGACATGTTTACTCAGCTAGTCCTACCCCTTTCTGGAGTTCTGGAGCCCTCTTCTGTGAGTGTCTTTAGTTGCACTGTTGTTGCTGCCTTGACATCTTGATTTGATGCAAAATGTTGGCCTTTCATGGACATTTTCACTTTGGGTCAGAGCTGGAAGAAACACAGCACCTTGTTCAGTGAAAAAGATGGATGAAGACACACCAGGATATCTTCATGATCCTCCTTTTCTTAAGTGGCAGTGGCAGCAACACCCACTATATTTTAAAGAAATCACACCTCACAAAGAGATACAAGTAGCCTTCTAGAACTGTTTCACAAAGTAGAAACAATGATAAGACAAATGTATTCAAAATGAAAAGGATATTTTGAGTAACATTAATGGGAATAGAACTTTCACTGTAGTAATTTTTAAAATTTAAACATACTCTCTGGTTGCTGACCAGCTCTTGTACCTCATCTTCCAAGGTGAGTATGTGTGTTTGGGGATGAGTCGGGCCTGCATGAGGTGAGAAGGAGAAGGATCACTGTTATGCTGTATAAGTTTGAGGACTTGTAGGAATCACTCTATTTACTACACCTGAGGTCTGCTTCACTACTCAGAGATATGTGGTCTTGGATTTTTAGTTGTGAAGGGAAAATCAAGATAGGAATCCAGAGAAGATTCTGATGAAGTCCAAATTTGGAAGATGCAGGGAAAAGACAACCACAGAGAATGCTGGGTGATGAAATACAGTAATGTTAAAGATGCTCTGTGGGAGAGAGTGAGCTTTGAACTCTGTTAACAAAGGCAGGAGACTGAATTGAGACACAAAGAATGATTAGATTTTAGTCTAGCAAAGAATTCAAGCCAAAGGCATTCCAGGAAGTAGGAAAATGGGACAAATGAGTCATGCTGGAGGCACATGGAACATGGCTGAGCCCCCCAGAGCTCCCCAAGAGTGACGCGGGAGGAGTGGGAGGTGTGTGGGAGGTGAGGCAGGACGGCTCCATTCCTGGAAATCCCTGGTTCCTCATAAAAATCTTGAACTGGATCCTTTAGACAGTGTAAATTGATGAAGACTGGCAAGAACGTGAAATAGCCATGTTCATATTAAGAGAAAATGCTCTTTACCTCCTTTCCTTGTTCCTATACCTACTTCTCCTCTTAAAATGATCTATCTATTGTTCATATGTTATTCTTTGGTACTATCAAAGTACCATCAAGAGTTTGATCTTTTGATATTTACCAGTTTCAAAATTAATTCTATCAGCTGAAGCTTTTGAAATAATTTATTGTACCCTCCCTGAAGTTTTGGTGAAAAGTTGCAAATACCTTGAAACATTCACAAAATGCTTTCCAATTTTTTGACTAAAATATAAGCTTTAAGTAAGATGTAAGCCAGAACCTTTCTCTACAGCTTCTTACAACAGGACTCTCCTTCCACCCTGAGAAAGAAAAGGTCAGAAAAGTGCCGCCCAAGCAGGGTGTGTGTCTGACAGTCTTCTCTGTTAATCACAGGACCTTTGTGCAATCTGTATTCAAAAATCAGGAGTATGAATCAGTCAGGAACATACAGTGTAAGGTCAAACATTACCAGTTGTTATCTGTATGTTATTGAACAAAACACTTAATTTTCTAAAGGTTGTTCTCCTAGATATAATACTAGAATAAAAACACCAACCAGTATTTATTACAAACTTGTCTGTAGGCCACTGTCTTAACTTTAGTGTTTCATTTTTATTACAATACTTAATCCTCATGGAAGTCAGCATTAATTTCATTGTTATTTTACAAAGGAGGAAAACTTGGAACCAAAGTCATGTACCAAGAAAGGGGTGAAGTTAAGATCAGCCCACCCAAATTTAAAGACCCAGTTCAAAAATGGGCATCTGAAATGAACAGATATTTTTCAGAGGAAGAAGTAAGAGCAGTTAAGAAGCATATGAAGAAATGCTCAACATCATTAGTCATTCGAGAGATGCAGAATGAAAACAACATTGAGATTTCATCTCACTCCACAAAGAATGGCTGCCATTTCAGAATCAGCCAGCAAAAAATGTTGGCAAGACTGTGGTGAAGAAGGATCCCTTCTCCCCCGTTGGTGGGACTGTAGACTCATACAATCCCTGTGGAGATCAGTTTGGAGATTCCTTAAAAAGCTAGGATTGGAGGTCCCATTTGACCCAGCCATCACTCTGCTAGGTATACACACAAAAGAATTAAAAGACTCATATCACAGTGACATCTGTGCACCCATGTTTATAGCAGCTCAGTTTGTGATTGCTACATCTTGGAAACAACTCAAATGTCCATCAACTGGAGACTGGATTAAAAAGCTGTGATTCTTCCACAGAATGGAGTATTACTCTGCCATAAAAATGATAAGTTTGAATCATTTATACTTAAATGGACAAACCTTGAGGATATCCTCATAAGTGAAATAAATAGGTCACAGATAGGTAAATATCACATCTTTTCTTGAATATGAGAAAATAAAGATGTAAATGACTTCTAGAATTGTATGTTATATATTGTGAAATAGCAAATACTCAAAGTGAAATAGGGTGAAGGGGGAAAAATAATGAGATTATAACAAAAAAGAAAGGAAACAAATTTTATGCATATGGGGGTGGTAGGGTGGGCAGGGCTATGGGAAAAAATGAGAATTAAGTTGTGTCTTATACTGGTACAAATTCCCATTATGGAGTGCAATCATGATGTATATATGTAATGTACCAATAAAGATCTCAATTAAAAAAAAAAAGATCTGAATTCACTCACTCTAATCTCCAATTCAAGTTTTCAGACACTATATGCGTATCAAACAATTGCTAGAAAGACATTAATGAATAAAGATGTAGGGTCTTTGTACACTGAAAATTCTTGCTTGAACTTAGGGCCATTGAGCAGCTGTATTAGATACTTTATGTCTATAAAACAGAGTGTCTGCACGCAGAGGTTGTTAGGTGAAAATGAGGTCACGTGCTTTCTGCTGGACAATGGCTATCCCTGTCTCTCCCTTTCAAAGAAGGACTTGGAAATAACCCGATTTCTTCTTACTCTAGTCCTCAGTGAAAGGACAAAGGGAGGTACAAATGGCCGCCTGCAGCTCTGGAGGGTTTCAGTCCAGATGCGTTTGGATTTCTGCACGGTGACAGGGTGTCTTCCAGCGCACATGTGCAACACATCTGGGGGTGCACGAGGAGAGGAGAGTGCAGAGGCAGCCCTAGCCCCTTCTCCAGCTGTGTAGCCTCTTCTCCCAGACTCGGACTTACTGTGTATGTGCTCCGGCAGTCAGAGGGGGCTGGGACAAAGATGGACAAGTCACATCCGCACCTGTCCACAGCCCCAAATAAACACCACTTCCAAAGCTTCCCCCCCAACTCCAGCAGTCAGTTTAAACCACAGTGCCTTCAAAGCATCTGTCTCTGTTCATATAACCTTAACGTGAAAATCGTCACAAGTCTTCCAGTGTCACACAGTGCAGACAACACTCAGCGAACTCATAACATTGGCTTATCCACCTGTCAGGGAGCCTGAGATGAGAAGATGACCTGTGTGTGAGGGAAGGACACAGACATTTAGGGTTTGTGCACACAACAAAATAAAGAGGACATAAAATTCTATGAATTAAAGGAAAGGTGATAAACTGTACATGCTACAACAATCCTCCTTCAAGACCTACTCAAAATAGCCTTCAGTGGCTAGAAAGTGTGCATACAATTGTTTCTGAATTTCATCCCACTGTGTCTCCACTCACTGGAGAGTTCCTAGCACTGCTTCATTTCCTGAACTGAAATCTTTACCCCTGAAATGGTATTTGCTTGTTTTGCACTGGCTGAAGTTTTGGTATTGTGCGTCTGCTGCGCGGTGCGCGTGCGCAGTGTGCACATGCAGTCTCCAGTTCTTCCCCGGAGCAGGGTCTGTCACCCAGTTTCCGCTCAAGAATAACGGGTTAAATATTTAGTGAGGATAAAGTAATGACTGTTAACAGTCCTTCACAGTCCTGCCCTGGATAGCCACGTAGAGCCTTCTAAAACCTCAGCTCCTGAAACACCGACATGTCCAGTGCCCAGGCTGTTGTCTTCCACACCCTCACCGCTCAGCAAATGGGCTCAATGCCACGGTCATGTGTGCATAAATTCTTCCCCAACCCCACCAAACACAGGAACTGATAGTGTCCACACTGTTATCCTAACTGCAAAGGAGGAAGTTGTGAGGCCTAGAGATGCTAATAAAACAGTGCTTAGCATTATTGTGATGATTGCTCTTATACTGTTTTGCTCTGTTTTCTGTGTTCATTTATTTAACCTTTGTTCCATACTTGAGAGTTGAGGGTGTAGGTCAGTGGTAGAAAGCTTGTCTAGCAGCACGAAGCCCTAGGTTCCATTCACATGAAAAATAATGTCCATGCCCTGCCCCAAACTTACATTTTAAGTGTTCTTTTAAATTATGATAAAAAGGAATTGAATAGTTATCAGATAAACAACCCTTACTCATAGGGCTTTTTAATGGCAAAACTGGGCTGTGAACTCTTACTGACTTACTCTCCAGGCTCTATTGCTTTTTCTAATATCTCTGTGCTTTGAACTCAAAATTTTAGTGTTGCCAAAATCCTTAGAATTAATCCAACTTGGTTTCTTCATTCTTGTATTAGAAATCTGATGCCCACACAGGAAAACAGAGTCAGGGAAAGTCACACAGAAACTCAATGGAGATCAAGTTTCAAGACCAAGTCGCCACACTGGCCATGTACCACCCACACTGGGACTCTTTTGCAATCTATTTTGTAAACGATTTCAGTTTCTAGGACTTGTATCCACCACCAGATAGCAAATGAGAAAACAATACTAAGAAAAGAAATGGATAATGGCTTTAGGAATTGAAAAGTGGCACAGTAGTATAAACCATAGTTATACCTCTTCCAAAAAGACCACTCTGGGTATCCATGCACACTTCCAGCAGAGTTTTCACATGCACCTATGAGATAACACCAACTTATTTATTTGTCTACCTCAGCAGACACTTTGTTCTTACAAAGTCATCTATTCATTCAGCAATTATGTAATATATTTCTACTCTGTGATAAGACTTAGACTAAACCTGGAACTCATTAGGCGAAAGGGCTCATGTCTCAGTTTTCAAGGTCTTCTGTGAATTTGAGCTCAGGGAGAGACCAAATGTTTGTTGAATATATGAATGAACGAGTGAGTGAGTATGAGAAGGCTGTAGGTGTTGTTCACGACTGTAAAAATATCAGGGTGCATTATGAGCAACACGATCTCCCCAGCTCTTCTAGACTGTGGGGAAGAAGGTTGTTTACACTTTCAAGAGTATTCTGAAAATTTCCTATGAATTGTAGCAACTAATTATGTGCTCTGCTCCTTCCTGTATTCTTTCACTCATTAGACTGAAATCTCCTTCCTGTTGGTAAATAAAACTGAGGAGATGCGTGGAAAAGCTGAGGGGATCCTGAGTCTGAGAAGCCGAAGAGGAACATCCCTTCTTCCCACTGATGCTGTGTTTCGGGGGAGTTAACAAAGTGAGGAATTATGATAGAAATAGTTTTCAGGAAAATCAGACAGGGAATCCACAAATCTATTCTTCATCATTATCTTGTATGACCTTATCTTGGCCCATATTTTTCCGTCCAATAAGATTAACCAAGATACAAATATTATTTGCATGTGGTACCCAATGTACTTATCATATAAGAAATCTTCTAATCTTTAAAAATAATTATAGGAGATAAATAGTTTTATGTTCACTTTCTGTACTAGAAAGTTGATACTCAAACAATATAGATAACTTTCTCCAGTTCTACTTTCACATTATATTTTTTTCTACCTGTGTACTCACATGTACACATAGTCTGGTAACATAACAACTACCAGCAGAAAACAATTCTGGCCAACTCTTTCTCATGTGCACGTATGTGACGGGTCTGGTCACTGTCAGCTGTTAAGAGCTGGGAGAGATTTGGGACCATTTCACTGTTTAGTGGCTTTGTTGTTTTCTTCTGCCCTGTGCTTAACTGTCTCCATATGTGCAGGACTTATAGAAGAGGAATCGAGAGCAGCTTGATCAGCAGAGCTGGGGTGCCGCGCACACTGCTCTCGTGGAAAATAGTCCTCTTCCCATTACACAGCATGAAGTTCCTCTAAAATTCATCCGGTAACACCACCGGCCTCTTGGGACCCAGCATTAAGTCCTGGATTTCAATCCCCATGGAAGTATTTCACGTACTAATAGATAATCAAGGAGCCCTTACAGAGCACTTGCTGTGGAGAATCCCCGAAGCACTTTACTAAGAATTATGAGATTATGGTACTTTCCACAAGTCATACAAGTTCTGCCTAAAGAAAGAGAGAAAACTACCAAGACAAGAAGAAAAAGTTAAAAGTGAAAACAGGATTTTGGTAGAAGATCTTAGGGTGTGATTCAGGGTGAGTCAAATGTAAATCAAAATCAAGTTCTTAAGAGTCGCAGGTCTGGACCTGACAGTTCACTAAGGTGGGTGAAGACCTTGGAAGAGGGGAGGGGTGGCGAGGCTGAGTCCAGACTGCTCGTGACCCAGGGGAGAGCGGGTCGCAGGGTGTGTGAGGCTCACTCCTGTACGACCAGTGGCCACACAGTTTCCACAGGATTTTGAAGCAACTAGCTAAAAAATATATTATTCAATTATCTTTTAAAGTAGAATGGAAATATTGAAAGTTATACTGCGAAATAAGGAGACTGTTTTATGCATAAAGCATATTAAAGTTGTGTTGTTCAAAATGACAGCAGAGAACTTAATAACTGCCGGCCCCACTCACAAGCGAGAGAGCTGAAGTATATCTGCTTAGCATTTGAGGACGACTGCCAAGAGAACAGAAACAGCCCTATACACAGCAAAGAGAAAAGGACTCACAGACATGTACGTTCACAAATGTGGGATATAAAAGAAGGAGAGGCACTGGAGGTTTTCTAAATGACAAAAGATCATACAAAAACAAGTTTTAATATTACACGTACAGTAGACACTATGCTGCTGAAACCCACAAAATAATATTATTAGTACAATAGAGGTGACAATATTATTAAAACAAATGAATGAAAAATACACATTAGTGGTTTCTGGAGAGGAATCAGGGAATAGGGTTAAGGGCTGAAAGGTCCTTCCATACAACCCTGGAGTGTGCCGTGTAGGGAGTATTAGTGAGAACAGTTGGGAAAAACCTATCAACAATGCCTTGTGTGCTATGTGTACCTCTATTGCTCTTCTTTAATACCACACCTGTCTTGTGGTCAGTGTCATTTAAGTATGATAAAAGATGCAAGTGTGTATCTGTGTGTGTTGGGTGGTATGCAACTTTTATCTGAACTAACTTTAAATACTATGACAAGGGAAATGTAGCATACTTTTATTTAATTTTCCAATAACTTTAGGGTTTTTTTGAGGTCGTCTTCAGAAACTAGATGGGTGGGCATATCACTCAGAGCAGAGCCAGGCTTCTAGCTCAGACCCAGCTCAGACTCTCACCAGCTTTTACCTGGGCACGTGGTCTAACTCCTGTCCGGGTGACTGTAGACGGTGCCCTCAGCATCCAGATATGTCACACGGGCAGACCCGGTTGTATTGGGAACACTTTATATTGAACTCCAACAAAAGTGCATCCTATTGACCTCTAAAATATTGTTTTGGTTTAAAGGTGAAATCTTTGGGTGAGGAATTCTTGTTATGGTATAGATATTTTTTTTAAGACAACGGGTGTCATGAGATTGCCAAACATTGTAAATCGTACATGTACACAAACATCTATTTTGAAATTCTATTAAAAAGAAAAAAAGTGAAGAAAAAACTTATTTTTATATTCCTGTTCAACCCTTTGAAAAAACATGTGTACACATGGGTTTTCTTGCAGGGAGGCTCGAAAACCAGCAGACTTCAAACAGAAGGCCATAAAAGCACTCCTACCAAGTGCCCTTGATGACACAGGCTCTCAGTCTACACCAACTTCTTCAAGTGAATCTAAGTTACGCGATGTCAATCCTTCCATTATGGCCCAGATGGTCCAGATGAGGACCCCAGCAATCTTGTCTTTGGAGAGACTTCAGAGGCAGGGAAGCTACCTGCTTCCCAGCAGAATCCCCTCCCCCAGCACCCTTAATGGTGTCATCTCGGGTCTGGAGAGAAAGCTGGGGAGAGCTCAGAAAGTGACAAGACAAACTCTTCTTAATTTTTTAAAAATTCAAATCTTTATTGGCACATTATATACACACATCATGATCACATTCAAAACTGAGAATTTGTACCTGTATATGACATAACTTAATTCTCATTTTTCCCATTTCCCTACCTACCCTGAACCCCCCCATATACATCATCTGTTTCCTTTTTTTAACCATCACATTCTTTTTCCCCTAGTTACTTATCCCTACAGCCTGTTTCCTTTTAAATATTTCACAATATCTAAAACCTAGTAGTGCACTCAGCTCCTGTATTCATGAGCTAGCTTCCAGAGCCTTTGTCATCATGGCTAGGTTCCCACTGATCAGACACAGCCCCTGAGCATTCGGCACATAGAGGGATTCTGAGAACTTTCAGTTCACTGCTATTCTTTAAACCCTAGCTGATTTTAGAAATCTCAGAAGGTGCCAGGTCTGGTGAAACCTGTGCCAGACTCAGCCTTCCACAGGTGTCCCTGTACCTTTCCTTTTCCACAGTCTCTGTGTAAAACTCCGGTTTCTACAGACACCACTAACAAAATTCTCTTAGAATACAGCACTCATTGATCTCCAGTGGTGTGATCTATTAGCATGCAGTATTTATATAAAATATGGCAATGAATTTGAAATGAAAGTAAATAATAAACTTGTACAGACTTGATTTAGGAAGAATACATATAATTTCCAACCTGCTAGATGAAGCACGAGTTCATATTCTGTAAAATAAAAAAAAAAATGAATTCTAGGAACGACAGAAGTAAAGAGTAAGAAAAATCTACTGAAAGAAAAATAGCTTGTAACAAAAAGTAAGGAAACAAATTTTATATATATGGGGGGGTGGTAGGGTGGGTGGGGCTATGGGAAAAAATGAGAATTAAGTTGTGTGTTATACTGGTACAAATCCCCATTATGGAGTGCAATCATGATGTGTATATTTAATGTACCAATAAAGATAATTTAAAAAATAGCTTCTCTTAGCTTGTGGAAAGCTGATCTTCTTTCTCTACAGATAAGACTCAATGTTTCAGCTTTTCCTGCATCATTCAGAAGTCAGTGTTAACCTAAATCCGTACTTCTGTTAACTTTGTGAATGGAATATTTTTTCAGTTAAAATGCAGCACATTACTATTACAATACCTTCAAAAAATACTAAAAGCAGCAAAGCTTACTCAAGATACAAAAGTCAACTCATCCAACCTTTCCATAATTATACTTTCCAAGGGGAGTGAGTTTCAATAACTGTGATATTTCCATTTCTCATTGCTATACTGACAAAATCAGGTATATAAGGCAAATCAACAGTTTTATTCTCCCTTTAAGATTACCTTTTCTAATACAGAAATTCTCATATTTTACAGAGTTTTGAGATGTATTAAAGTAAATTATTTTAATTCATAGCAGAGGAAAGACTTAGTCATTATCCACTGAGGAAGTATGAGGAGGAGTTAAAATGTTTCAGAAGAACAGTATCCTAGGTGTGTCAGCTGGTGATCTGTGGGACTGCCACTTACTTTTTATTTATCAACCACCTTGTTGTGGGGACTGGAGATCACAGGCAAGAAAAAAAGATAAAACACAATCTCATTAAGCTTGATTAAGGAAAATAACGTGAAATCTTACTAAAGGCAACTTTTGCCTCTGCAGTTACACTTCAGCAATTAGAAAGACAAAAGTTAGGATAGCCAGACCCAGGCACACATGCCAGGTAACACAGCATCTTGGAAACAGCCCAAATGCCTAGCAGCCGGGAACTCAATAAGGAAGATGTGGTTTTTTGTAAAATGGAATATCATTCAGTCATAAAGAATGATAATTTAGAGAAATTTATAGCTTAACAGACACACCTTAAGGCCATACTCATAGTGAAACAAATAAGACGCAGATGTGTGAATGCTGCATCAGTTCTCAACTGTGAGAAACTGAAGGTGTAAATGAGGTCCAGAATGTAGGGGAGGTTTTGTGAAATAGGAAACATGCTCAAAGGGAAGGGGAAAAGTAAGTGAAAAGCAAAGAAGGGAAAGAAAAAACTGACATTAAAGAGGAGAAAATGGAGATAATGCTTATGTTTATGGGAGGTTGATTGAAGGGAGGGCAGAGGATTGGGAAAAATAGGATCAAGGTGTATCGTACATAGGTACACATCATCAATACGGAGCGGGATTGTGATGTATTCTTACAATGTACCAATAAGCTCAATTTATTTTAAAAAAGAATTGAATATGAAGAGTCGGAGGGCAGAACAGCAGGCAGCCAGGAGATGGGGAGGCCAGAGAAACCAGCCCCTCAGCCCTTCCAGTAGGGTGCCGAGGAGACGAAGGCCGCCGCCCCAGGTCTCTTGTTTGATAAAAGACACACTGTGCTGGTACACTCGCGTGCAGTCTCACCTGGGTGTCACCTCACCTGCTCAGATACACACATGTCCCTTCACTTACTCTCTGACTCTAGGTTGCCTTCTTGTGAGCCTCACACACACCCATCACAAAATGGCAGAGAGAAATCAAAGGGCAGGAAAGAATGTACACAGGAGTGCCAGGTCAGGATGAAAGGCCGCCAGACAGCCAGGTGGGTGGTGGCAGCCTCTGGCTACCTGCCGATAGGAGACGCTGCCACAAAGGGGCTGAGGACAAAACCGCACAGATACCCACTTCCAACTCCCCCTAATCCCTCGAGTAACTATCTATCTTCTTTTTCTTCTGTCCTTTCCCAAGTAAACTATCTCTTTTTATTTCAAACACAGCCTCTTTAATCTGTCGCTGGTGCTGAGGGTCTGTGATCGGGAAGTGGTGTTTCAGATGAGTGGTGTGTGCACCCCACGGGCCCACAAAACTGCGACTTTCTGTCCATCTTCAGGAAAAACAAAAAGTACTCAAAGAGCTTTAGCCAAGGCATTACCCTGGCGGCCCTCCTTCCCTACCACAGCGGTTCCAGTGGGGAGCCAGGAGTTCCCCTTGACACTCAAACAGCAGGGTGCGTAGATTTCGGCACCTTCACCTCAACCTCTCTTCTGGATCACACAAAAATGTGACATTCAGATGCACTTGTTTTTCATTAGCGTGTTTGTAGTACATAATGATTCCAATTATTGGGGAGTTGGTACAGGTACATAATCCATCTGTTTTTCTCTCTGTGCTCTTTTTCATCCCCTACTCCAGCTCTGTTCGAAGTGGTTGTATTATAGACAGCGAGTTAGGCAGAAATACTGCAGGCAGACAGAGAGGGTCGAGTCCTGGAGAGAGTCAGGACAAAGGTGAAACATCACAACTGTGGCCTGAGACCCATCTCCAAGAGACCGAGCCTCGAGATAAGGACACGACCTCGTCTGTGTACTTCCTCGGAGGACAAACACTGGGCCTAATGAAGTCTAGGTGGACGTCAGCCACCCCTCAGTGACCAGCACCTCTGGACCCACCACTTCCTAGGAGAATCTTTGCTCTTTTCATCCACAATTGCTCTGCGACTTGTTTCCCAGTTGGAACACTATTACCATCTTGCTATTGACTGATCTTGTAACCTTATTGGATGATCATGGTGTGGCCCACGGTGTACCCACGTGGGTTCCAACCTATAAAATTCCCCAGCTCCCCACTGGAGTCCCCCTCCTGCCTCTCAGGAGCTTTCCTATCAACAAATATCTTCTACTCTTAACCTCCATTGTTCCTAGAACTGATTCTTTGACTTTTAGAGAACAAGATCTCAGAGTATCAAAAAACTACCAGGTTGGGAGATGTAATATTTCACATTTCATGTCCAGTATCACTCTCTACCAGTGAGTAGATAAAACACTTATATGGACAGTTCTCCAAAACACACATTTATTTTATAACAGCCACTAATGCTAGCAGGCAAAGTGCGTTATCTGTCCACAACTGTCTCATAATTTCACAACTCAGTCCTCCTCACAGTGAAGGCAATTCTTCACACAAATGAAAGCAAGCAAGATAGTTCTAGTGACTCTGTCTTCTTTTCATATTCAATACAAAGACCAGGGACCAAAAGGTGTTAAAATGGGCTAATTACTGGGTCTTTTGATTAAATTCATACCTAGAAATTTCATCATCCTAAAACTTTAATAACACAAATATTTAATCAATTAAACCATTTATTTTCTGTATGTACATATTTTCATATTGTTTGTATGAACACATGGTAGTGCTCTACTTATACATTTATATTAGTTTAGCTGTCTTGTTCTTGGGAAGGTGACTTATTTTCCAACTAAGAGTAAATTCTCTTAAAAAACTGTTAGTAGATATTCCCTGGTTATGAAGAGATAATCTTCAATGCCTATAAGGTTCTTTAATCGCTTGTAGTTTTTATATCTCATCTTCAATGTTGATGCAAAATATCTCATGATATGTTTTATGTTTATTACCCAAGAAACTTTATTCTAAGGTAACATCAATCCACTGATAAAAGCTCATGATTATGTTTCAGGCCAGCTGCAACTTAATTGGACAACCACCTATGCATATTTCTCCTTGACTGCCAAGAAACTATGCACCACATCTTTGCCAAATTCTTTGGTGAAATCCAGATATGTTCCTTGTTAAATTCCTCTAATCTACCCACTTGTTTACTTCCTAAAAGGAAATCAGGTGAATTTAACTAAGGATAGTGATACCAAATTTGAAGAAAGTATGAATACCTCCAAAAGTAAAGATTTTTGTAGTAAGCAGTTGAAGGGAGATTGCATATATGATGGGTTAGAGACAAGTGTTTTCAGTTTATCAGTTTTCCTTTAATCTGTCCTTCATTAATCCTTTAATACTATACCAGCCTCCCAAGCTGTGGTGCTAGAACTTCACAGTTGCAGAGATAATGTTTTATTCTGCACAGATGTGGGAGTGTTTTCTGAACCATAACATGTTCAGAAGCCTCAATTTGCCCTAGATTTTTATATTTTAAACCCTATTCTTACAGAAGAGTTCTAAATTTGCATTTTTCCATTAGCTGTAGTCTTCTTTTGAATTGCTACCCATGGCCATTTTATTTATTTTATTCACTGCCATTTAAAATCCAAGCTATTTCTGTAGTAATGCTGCCCCAAAGAAGGAGACTTTCTCAAGGTCTCACAGATTTGCGACTAGATGTGGGATCAGAACACAGCTCCTCCCCTTCCTAGACCATGCATGTTCTCAGGAATAACTGCTTATATCTCTAGTGGGATTTAATAGAAATGTGTTTTGTCTTTCCTGTCCATTCTTTGTCAAACCTGATTATCTGTGAAAATTCCCGTTTGCTCAGTATTCTCTCAGTACAGAGCGAATCTGGAAGGTGTTCATCCTAATATATACCAATAGCAAGATACAGCCCAGAAATTCCTTGATGCTCTGGAAAAACAAGAAATGTTTGGTTCAGTTAAACTTTATTTCTACCATGTTATCAAGTTACTATCAGATAGGTACAATTTTCTCATTGCCCAACTAAGTGTATCTAATCTGAAATAGCATTGTAATAGAAGTCAAATAAGATTAAAGTATATGAAGGATTTTGTACAAAATAGACACTAATATTAGCTTTGATGTCTTTATTGATGCTGCTATGTGGGAAAAATCTTTTACCACCATCCCTAGAGGCATGGAGGTCCTCCTAAGTCCCTTTCCTGTGTCCATCTTCTTTCCTGTACACCACTGCCTTCCTCGCTATGTGTGCTACAGACATCTACATCGCCTTTAAAAGACTAACAGCTCTCACTGTCTGTTTACTTCATTCTTTCAAGTCTTAAATGTTCATACACACTCTAATTTGTTATAATACTTTTTATCTTTAAATAGTTAATGTAACCTCATTTTAATGAATAATCTTGCTGCACAGGTATAACCTTGTCATTTATGTAATGTTCAGAGAAGTAGCTTTGTTTGGTTTTAATATGGTATGAAGTGATGCAAATAATAGGAAGAAATTTTATCTTGAAAAATATTCATATATCATTAATTTTCTTAAAAATCTCTATGTTGAAAGATTTTCCAAAAATTTATAAAAAGATAATTCGAAAAGAAAATGTATGTTAGAGTAATTTTGTGCAAAATTATGGACTTCTATCTTTCCCCTTTCTGTGAAGAAAATTTCTTATACTAAGATTCTGAGACTCACAGATCAAGGTTTAAACACAAACGAAAACATTTTGAGCACCATTGCGATAATCAATCCCAAGATAAAGAGCTACTGAATCTTGAAGTCAAAACTGTATCTTCCCACCAAGAATGCAGGCATGGAATTCAATGGGGATGCTCCACGAGGCTCCGTGCCTCCTGGGTCTCATCTGCGCCTCGTGTTTACTCAGAGCCTTTGTTTCTCGGGCCAACCTAGACAGAAAGAAAAGTCTAATAAACACTTTCCTCCTTACTCGAAAGATGTGAAAAAAATGTACTCAACAATGTGATGCAGGAAACCTGGCTCAAAGACAACCCTGAAGGTGCGGTCCCAGGGGAGTGCTGCTCTCTCTGTACCAATGATAGTTTTCCGATGGAGCCATGTAAGACCAGGTGGGGTGTGCCGAAAGCCAGGGTTGACCAATCTGGTTTAAGCTGCATTGGCATCCCAGGACGGTCCAGGATGGTCCTGACACACCCCCTCAATGTGTAAATTAACCAGAAAGAGACACACAACCTATGGTGATGTTAAGTCACATGTGAAACAAAATCTCACATTCTTTTGATTACAGTCCATCTAAGAACTTTTCCCTTTTCTGTACACTCAGATGTCATAACTCTGTCAGCGAGACACTGTAGCTCGATCAGGTGTATCTCAGAACGCATAAAGGGCCACTGCAGGGCACCGAAGTAGGTCACTGGGCACTGACAGTGCTGTGCAGTACTGGAAACCAGAGTCAGGCCCAAAAGGGACAACCCCAGACACAAGTCTATGGCCATGGCCTCTGACGTGCAAGGACTCCCCCCAAGGGACTAGTGAACTGAAATGTAGTTTGTAAGACAGACTTGAACAATTTAAAGAAGTAGCATAAAGTCCAATGAGGGTGGGGCTGGGAGTGGAGAAGTGTTTTAATTATTCATCCTCTGCTCACTGAAACTTTCTTCTCAGTAGTAGTCAGGATATCAAAAACCTGTGGAGTCATTTGTGTGTGATAATTGCTGGACATAGTGAGCAATTTGCCAGGCACCAAACGTACTGCATGTGGAGACTGTGTGTTACAGAAACAGCACAGTCTTGAGGTCTGAAGGGGTTATTTTCTATTTTCTATAGTAGCCTATGCCATTAATGTGGTATAAAATATTAAGAATCAGGAGATAATCTTAGCAATTTTAGTTTTTAATTTCTAGCTTTATTCATAACCTACATGCTATTCCGTTTACACTGTTTTTACCTTCGTAAATATGGTAGCAAAGCAGTGAGGAAATTAATTGACTAATAGAATTGTAACATCAAATATTAAATGAGGTGATAAAGCCAGCGAGACCAAATGAAAACTGTCGCAATAGGGCGGGCCTTCCAAATCTCAACTGCACCAAGAAAGGCAAGAGTGAAACGTGCCAGGTGAGCCACCCCAAGACACAGGCAGAAGGAGGGTGGGGAAGTAACACCGCAAGTCAGATTCCGGACTCACCAAATTTAGAATGCTCACAAATGTTCCAGTGTCGTTTCCTTCTTAGTGAACAGAGTACGTCTTTAGTCTCTACTGAGCCTAAAGTGCTGCTGCTCTGCACGCGCGCTGGGCTGGGCAGGAGGTGTGAGCGGGTGACGACTTGCAAAAGGGAGAGTGGGGAGCAGACTGCGCTGCGCCGTGGGCCTCGGGAGCGGAAGTAGCAGCGTCACGGAGAAGGTGCGTGAAGCTGGCCTGAAGCAGGGCCCGCCCTCTGCCTGTGTGGGAGAGGTCGGGTCCATTCCTGTCCCACACAGACAGATGACAACGCCTGCTCCCTTTGTAAGAGAATGGAGGGAAATACTCTGGAAAATTTGAGGAGAGAAGCTCTTCAGTAGGGCACGTATCTTAGAAGAGGGTAAGTGGCAGTGGCCTGTGTGGAAGAGGAGAGGGTCCAGTCCAAGGACGGAACCTGAAAGGACTCCTGTGTCCTTCCTTTCATCTGCTGTGCGGCCGGAAGACTCTAACTTGGCCACAGAGGGGAGTGCTATCGATAGTGCTGTTTGGGAACATGTCTTTCTAAACGCTTATGTTTATTAACCTCTTATTCTAATTTCTGTTTCTAAAATCTCAGAAAATGACTTCTTGCCTTTAGAACTCAAAGATCACAAATTTTTGGAAGAAAATTTCCAAAGTGAGATACAGAGTAGTAGTAACAACAACTAGAAATACTTGAGCGCTTTTTACACAATAGCTTCTCTCTCCTCTCGATAGAAAGTGTATAAATGAAACAAAGTTCTATGAATAAACAAGATTGTTCAAAAAAGTAATTACTCAAGAAAAATGAACATAATTTTCTCAAATAAATAAAACGATGAAAAGAAAACTCCTGGAGAGATACTTCACATCAATAAAAAATTTGAATTTTATGTTCATCAAAGTTACCAACCAAGCATAGAAAAAATATTTTAAGGAAATTCAGTTATCAAAGATACCACAGAAAATGAACAAGGTCTGTTTTGAGACAAGGTCTTGCTTTGGATTCAGGCTGACCCTGAGCTCAGTCTCAGACTCACAGCAATCCTCCTGCCTCTGCCTCCCCAGTGCTGGGATTACAGGTGAGAGCTCCTATGCCCAACACTGATTCAGGTACTGATTGCTGGTGACCATGAGTCCACTGGGGATGGACCTAGGTCAGCTGGGGATGGAACCAGGCCCTTGAGCTTGCAAGACAGGCACCAGAACCACTGAGCTAACTCCCCAGCCCTACAGAAAATAATTTTTCAAACACTATTTTATTTAAGTTCTCTGCATGTATTTTACTAATCAAAATGAAATGATTAAGTTTTGAAAATTATTTGGTAAATGTGATTGTAGATGATTATCTATAAGTTGTGTGCATTTATTAAACTTTTGGTGTAAGCAAAACAATTAAAATAACATTACATATACTATTTTTAAAATGAAACAAAAATTCTATGCATGCTGGATATATTGCAGTGTAGGTTCCTACATACAAAGAAAACTGGAAACGTTTGTAAAAGACTGTCTGTCATATGGGAATTTTTTAAAAACATCTGAATTGAAAATTCAGATTGACTGGGTATGATTTTTTTCAGTACTAGGGTTTGAAAGAAGGGTGTATGACTTTTGGAGCCAGGTTTGTTGGGCTTTAGGAAAACAGTAGTGGAGGTAGGGAGAAAACCCAGTGGAGAACCCATTCCTGAAAAGCGAGTTCAGCTCTGCGGCACACAGGGTAACGAGTGAGCT
Source organism: Petromus typicus (assembly GCA_004026965.1). Classification (NCBI taxonomy): domain Eukaryota; kingdom Metazoa; phylum Chordata; class Mammalia; order Rodentia; family Petromuridae; genus Petromus; species Petromus typicus. The sequence goes on from PVIR01003563.1 coordinate 73,211, forward strand.
ATGTGAGACGGTCCGGCCCTTATGCTTCGAGGTGCTCTGCGAGAGACACTTCCACTGTTCCCAACACCAAGCGTGTTTTTGTGAAACTTGTGTTTCTATCCTGTAGCCCCCATGTTTTATGCAAAAGGAGAGAAAGTGAAGACTGACTTCCTGTACCAAGTATTTTCGCACTAGCTTGAGAGAAGTGAGCAGGGGGCAGATGTAGCCCTGTGAGGTCACAGCCTCTAAACTGTCTGGGAAGCTGTGGACGTAAGTGACGGAGCACGCTCTGGCAGACACTCCTCCATTTCGATGAACATTGAGGTGGACATTTTTGTAATCTGACTTCTACTTTATAGATTGTTAATAACTCACAAAACCTTGTGCTACAGAAAATACTCTTATTAAAACCTAAGCCTTGGAGAATAGGTTGGGCTCAGAGGTCAGTGCTTGCATCCACTACTCTGTTGTGTTGCTAATTTCAAAATATGTTTAAATACAGAAGAGTTCTTTATGTACACCTCTGATGAGTACAAAATTGCATCGGATTTATCACATAAAGGAGAATTTACTTTAGAACAGGTGCTGTGCTCCCCATTCTCGTGCTGAACTCCTAGCCTCTAGGTGACCGTAGGGATGGTGGACTCTTAGGTAGGGAGCAGATCGTTCTAGCCGGATGGTGCTGAGGACCTTTTGCCTCTGATCTGGAGCCCCTGAGTGTCCTGCATCATAAACAGGAATCACAGCTTCTCTTTTCATTTACTGAAGAATGGACTCATTTTCTTCCTGAGATCTAAGCAGAAATTTGATTCCGTATCAAGCATGGACCACCTGCTCGATCTTTGGCAAAACTGTTTGCGACTTCAGCGGATGTAGCTTTGAAGGCTTCTGTAGATCTCTGGAAAGGGGTCATTAGGAAGAAAGAATCAACATAGGCTGTGCATGGCCTGTGCTTTCCGACTCAGCAAATGGGGAAGGGGAAAGGCTGGAGCACGTCACAAGGGTGAAAGGGAAAACGTAAATAATGTCACCCGTAATGTAATGCGGTTCAGGGGAAGAAGCAGGGTCAAACTATTAAAGAGACGAAGATGAGATCATTCTGCTCTAACAAGGCCAACTGTGACCAGACGAAGACAGTAAGGAAACGTGGGCTGGAATACTGAAAGGCACTGTGTGCACTCCGGGGGAGACAGGGCTTTCTAATCGAAACCAGATTCCAGCTCCGGAAATGAAGGCTTGGCTCTCAAGCAGTAATGCAAGAAGGGTGAATGAGAAGGAGGAAGTGGATGGAGGAAGTTGTAAATACAGTAAGGGGCAGAGAGCAGCGGGGCCCCCAAAAGCACCCCAACGTCAGAACTGAGAGAGCTTTGAAAGGAAGCTAGGGGAGGCAAACCTGCACCTGGGTAGGCACGTCGAGAAATCCAAGAACCAACTCTAATCCAATAGAAGAAAATCACCTCAGGAAGGGGATGTCAAACTGCAAGAGAAAAAGAGGAGAAGGTTGATGTTAGAAAATACGTTACACCAGATTTGCCCAGGAGGAAGGGAAAGTTGGGGCTGTGAGAACTGACAGGTATGAGGAGGCGGCTTGTAAGTGCTCTGCCTGACGGGCTCTGTGCTTCCTCACTCTGACCCATTGCCACGGAGATGGGCTGAGGGCTGTGGCCTGAGCCTGAGAGGGTGCAGTGTGCCTGCAAGCTCCCCAGGCGTCCGAGTCAATGCTGTTCTCACACACCCCTGCCACACCAAGGCTGGCTCTGGGGTGACAGGCACCCTGCTCTGAGGGAGGAGGGTTGGCAGAGTGGGTCCGCACTGAGACCTCCGTCTTGGTGACGAGACGCAGATGTAGAATCCCTAAGGAAAGACGGTACCACAGGCGAGCCACTGGAGGAACAGTAGGTAGAGTTCAAAGAGATGACTATTAGCCATTAGTTTAAGAACAAAATGCCACCAGTCAAAGTTATGCTCCCTAAAGATATTTTAGCTGCTTATTTTACTTGCTGTCATTTTCTTCCTGTCTTCCTGAGTGTTGTTTTGAGTTTTACACGTTTACAGTACCCAGTGATCTCAGCCCTCCTGGCAGTGGGTGCATCGTCACAACACCCCACTTCCCTGTCTGTCTTGTGCTTCTGCTCTCCACCTCTTGGTCCTTCCTTCTGTCTCCTACCGTAGTGCTGCATACTTTGTGTCAGTATTTTCTAGAGACTTTTTACATCTATGTTCATTAAATAAATTAGTTGTTTTTTCTCTTTATGCTTCAGTCTTTATGTGGCTTTGGGATCAGGATAATATTAGCCCCAGGCTTGACTTTGAGATCACTCTTTCTTTTTCAATTTCATTTAGGAATCTGAGGGATATTGGAGTAGATCTTCTCCAAAGTTCTCAGAATTTAGCTGTGACTCCATCAGGTTCCAGGCTTTGCATGCCTGATTTTTATTACTGTATCTATTTCATCAGTTGCTATTGCATCACTGAGGGTTTTTAATGTCTTCTGGATTCAGTTTTGGAAATTGATAGGTACCAAGGAATCTCTTTTTTCTGAATTGTTCAGGTTATTAGAGTGCAGGTTTTCACAGTAGTTAACAAAAACCTCTTATATTTCAATTGTGTCCCTTATGATATCAATTTTTTTTTCTTTTTTTGAGACCAGGTATTACTTTTGTACTTAAGGCAGTCCTGAGCTCAGCCTTGAACTCATAGCAGTCCTCCTGCCTCTGCCTTCTTAGTGCTGGGATTACAGGCTTGAGCTACCATACCCAGCATTGTGGTATGTGGCTCTGATTGCTGGTGGGTGTGAGTCTCCACATCTGGCATTTTTGTATGTGGTTACTGAGGATTGAACCTGGGCCCTTGCACTTGCAAGGCAGGCACTGGAACCACAGAGCTAAATCCCCAGCCCCATGATATCAATTGTTTCATTTTTGATTACTTTGATTTGGGTCTTTCCTTTCCTTTTTCTGGGTAAGCTCATGTAAAGATTTGTCTATTTTGTTTATTCTTTCAAAGAATCAACTATTGATTATATTGCTTTAAAAAAACTCAATTTCATAATTTGTGGTTTGACTGTTATAATTTCCTTCCTTGCACAAGTTCTGGGTGGCATTTTTCTTTTTCTTTCAGACTTTAAGGTGGATCATTAGGTTATTTGGGGGATGACTCTATTTGATGACATAACTATCAATTTCTCTCTTAGAACTGTTTCCATCATGTGCCATAGGTACTGATATTTTGAACTGTCACTTTTAATTGATTTTAGAAATTATTTAATTTCTCCCTTGATCTCTTCAGCGAACCACTGAATTTTCAATAATATACTGTTTGATTTCATATTTCTGCACATTTTTGTGGTTTCTTCTCCCTTCTATTTCTATTTCCACTATACTCTAAGCTGATAATATGCGTGGAATAATTTAATTATTTTGCCTTCACTGCAGCATTCAACAGATCATTGCATATGATCTGTTCTGGAGAAAGTCCCCTGTAATTCTGAGAAGAATGTGTATTCTGTTTTTATCAGATGAAACACACTGTACATATTTTTTAAGTTCATTTGTTTGATGTTTATTTCAAATCAACCAGTAACAAAGGCTGATAAGGTTGTGGAGAAAAGGTCCCTTCTCCATGTTGGTGGGAGTGTAGACTGGAAAAATCATTGTGGAGATTCCTCAAAAAGCTAGAATAAAAGGTCTCATTTGACCTGCTAGTACCCTGCTGAGTATATACACAAAAGAACGGAAAGCATCATACCACAGAAACATATGTGTACCCATGTTTATAGAAGCACAGTTTGTAATAGCTAAGTTTTGGAAACAGCCCAAGTGCCCATCAACTGGAGACTGGATAAAGAAGATGTGGCTTTTTATAAAATGGAGTATTACTAAGCCCTAAGAAATGATAAATTAGAGACATGTATACTTAAATGGATGCACACTGAGGCCATCCTCATAAGAGAAATAAATAGGACACATATATGCGACTCTGATATTTCTTTGTTGATTTTTTTTTTTTTTTGGTCTGGTTAATCTAACATTGATGAGAAAGGAGTATCTAAACTCTGCACTGTGAAAGTGTTAATGTTCATTTGATCTTTTATGTCTAGTAGTATTTGCTTTATGAAGCTGGGTTTATTTGGTTTCAATAAATGTTACCAAAAACCTCAAAATGATTTCCTGAATTTTAGAATGGCTATAGTTTGGATCTTGAATGACTCACATGTGTAGATGGTTCGGGTGCCAAACTTAAGCCAAAACACTGGGACTCCAGTAGACTCTTCCTTTCCTTTCTTCCATGCCACCATGAGGTGAGAATTTTCATTGGCCGTATGTTGTCTTTATGTCCTGGTTTATGCACAGGCCAAAAACAATATAATGAACAATGAATAAAAACCTTTCTAAATGTAAGGGAAATAATATTTTCCTTTTATTAAGTTTATTATCTTAGGTATTGTGTTATAGTCATGAAAAACTAGAGTTTTAACTTCCTGTCCCAGTTCCAAGGCAAATACAACTCTCTTAAAGGCAAAGTTGAGATGGAAGGAAATTATAAGAATTGATGGGAATCTCTACTGATAAGTTTGAGGATTTACAAATTCATGTTTTTTTTTTTTTTTGTAATAATGCAAGTCTGAAGGCTATTTAGGCATTCTGATGAATTTTGGGGTTAAAAAATGAACAGAGTAGACACAATTCTTATTAATTTACACGTTGGCAGGGTGTCACACAGACATCCTAACAACCAATCACTTAATTAGTTTTTGACAGTGTTTATAGGGAATCTTAGACTGTGCTGTCCGTAGAGAGAGATAGCAGGGTACTTTGACCTAGTGAAGAGAGAAGAAGGATAAGAAATCTTTACAGAAGAGACATTTATTTAACATACAAAAATGAGTCTGAGTTGCTAGATTTGTCTTTGGGAAAAGAGAAGAACAAGAGAGCGTTCGAGATGGAACAGCTTCTGCCAAGCACAGAAGAAAAGATAAGTGTTGATAGAACCACAAGGAGCTAGTAGAGTACAGGAAGGAGAGGACCAGATTATGCAGAAATTTTCAGACAGTAGTAAAAATTGTTAATAGTAATGTAAAATAACAATGACATTTTAAGCAGCAAAGTCCAAATTTATGATTGTTTTCTTAAAATATGCTTTTTTCTATGTCTCTGGCATGTGTGGCCTTAGATTTGTCTACAGTTTTTCTTATGTACTGACCTGGCTTTCGAAGGTGGCTTCTTCACCATTTGTCTTGGTTTAAGTTTCTTTCCTGGTCATATCCACCAAGTGGCATGCAGTAGCCATCGGGTGCCATCTAGAAAGTGCTGCTGTGACCATCCCATCTTACTCTACACTCAGTGATATCAAGAGGGTATTTAGAAATGAGTGATGTGGGAAATACCTATTCTTTGAAACTGGCAAACTCTGCAAAAAGTTATTTTTTTGTAATTTTGTAATTTAAGTGTAATTTAAGTTTGTAAGGTATCTCTTGTATGAAATGATGGAAAAATTACCTAGTTGCAGTTCAGAAGGAAATCATCATGAAAAAAGATCATATACAAATATATCATGACATAGGTCATCAAATATAGATAATGAACTTATACAAAGAAAGATTTTAGAAAAGATGTTTACTATTAAATATAGAAGATTATTTTATTCTTTGTTGTGCTTTTAAGTGTCTTGCGTAAAACCTGGCATGGAATAAATAGGAAATGAGCACTTATTGAATGGAGGACAAAAATCTCTGCTATTTAATACTCAGACCCCTGGACCCTGATCACTATTAGCTTTCCGACTTATTTGCCACAGACAGAGTCAATCTGGCCCACCTTGAAATCCAAAAACACTACAGGAGGTATATCACGGAAGTCTTAAATAGATGTGAATAATTTGCTATTCCACTTCAAACTGATTTCTGAGTTCATGAGCCAGTAGAATTCAAGTAAACAGAGAGCTGTGACTGACCCTCGTGCTGAAAGACATGAAATATTACCCACACTGAACTGGCAGCATATCGAAATTGCTATCATAAGGGTCATTCCTAAATTATGCAGCAAAACCTTGTTCTTCCTTTCAAGTTAGTGCTGATATTTCTGAGGATCTTTCACAGAAAAACAAGTCTCTCCTCAACATTTTCAGAGCTTTATTTATACAGAACAAAAAATACACCGATTTCAGTGTACCTTTTAAAATATTAGGTCAGTTTCCTAGCACAGATTATTTTGAAGTTTGTTTACGATTAATTGCATGCTTCATGATCTCGCCACAAGAAAATGATGACAAAACATTATTTTATGCTTAGAATCTCTCCAACAATAACCTATAATTTATGAGAATAATAGCCCACCTTGCTTGTGCAATACCCCAGCCTCTAAAGTGCTTCTGATATAGAGGACAGTTTAGAAATCCTGATTGCATTAAGAAATGAAACTGGGCCTGATCTCTCAAGAATATAAGATACGTTCTACCTAAGAAGAGGGAACTCTCAGGTCAACTGAGTAGTGGAATCACTTTCTCTTACCATTCTTGGACTTCCTTCATTAACCCCAAATTCTATTTTTCCTTTTTAAAGTCATAAAAATGAGTGAACTAATCTATAGATTTAACAACCTGTGAAATTTCAGTCAAATCAATTATTTCATCTACAAATTATCCAGGACTTAGTGTTCTTAACCAGTGGTTTAAGTTTGACAGGTGGCCTTGGGTTGGAAACATGAGGATGTGGACTGACACGTGAAGACACTCAGCTCCAAGATGAATGGAGCCACTCTGGTGGCCTCAGGGCACTGAGCTTGGGGGCACTGATTCAAACTCCCTGTCAACTTTTGGATCTCTCAATTCGGCCAGACCAACATCTGTATGATATTGAGGCACTTCAAACCCGTAAACTAATGCAATCATGGAACTTCAGCAACAAAATGAATATTAATGATATTTCTTGATCTTTTTAAAATATAGGCTTAAAGGTAAAATCCATTTTTAGAGGCTGTCTTTTCCTATCTTCTGCATGAGTGTACCTCATTGGATCTCAGCTGCTTTGCCTTTAGCTGATTAGATCACACAGTGGCTTAAAGGAAACCAAATGAGCACTCTGGCAGCAAGGGGCAGGTCTTCTCTTCCTGCATTAGCATAAAATCTGAAGGTTTTTTCCATATATCACTAGACTCAGCCAAGCACAATTTTTAAGTACTTATCTTCAAATATTCATATGAAAACCCAGCATCTGAACAGCTCTAAGATGAGTAACTCATTATTTTACAAAGTTACTCAGTTGAGAATCTTTGCAGTTTTCACTATTTATTAAAGAGATGTGTGCTGCACTAAAATCCTGTGCTTTCTGGCCTTTTTTATGATGGAAACCTTAAGACTCTTTGAAATCTAGCTGTCAATCACTGGATGAAGACTTCCTAAGACAAGTCATCTGCCCTAGAGTGTCCCTGCTCTCTTCCCTTTGTTGCCGGCAGGCTGATCAGAAGGGATGGACGACGGCAACTGGCCCCGTGCAGTGAAAACCGGACGGTGATCTCCTTCGTCAGCACCACTCACATGTCGGCGAGTGAGGCTCGTGTTCTCTGCTGGGGTTGTTAGATCAGATTGCTGAGTATTCTGCCACTTGCACAGAAACTGTCCTCACTGGCAGATTGAGGTACCAAGCACAGAAAGCAAAGATGGGGATGGGAGTACAGAGAGAGAGAACGAAGGGGAGGGGGGAAGTCTGGTAGTTTTGGGTTCCAATCCTTCTTTCTTTCATTTTTAAAAATTTATTTATTTATTTATGGTACCAGAGATTGAATTCAGAACCTTGTGTTAGCAAGGCAGGCACAGCACTCCTGAGCTGAACCCTCGCGCCACTTTCATTTTTTAAATCTTCACTGTGTGACCTTTGGTATTTCCCCCAAGACATAAATACCAATAAACACTCTGTGTGTGTGTGTGTGTGTGTGTGTGTGTGTGTGTGTGTGTGAGAGAGAGAGAGAGAGAGAGAGAGAGAGAGAGACAAAGTACATTTCAGACGAGCATGTATCATTTGATTCTTAGTAGCCTACCTGAGGATGAGAACAGCTGGCATATCTTTTGCACATTACATTCCTTAAAGTAATCAGGCTGCAAGTTCTGTTTAAAGTGGAGATAGAATCACTGCTGCCCGCTGGACTCCTTTAGATCCATAGGTTTCATTTCCCCTCTTTTGTAGGTTCAAGCAATGACCCTAAACTCTCACAGTGTTTGAAATTCTCTTGACACAAAGAGCTTGTTTTTACTTGGCTGTGGTACCATGGTTTATTTGATTTGGTTACCACACAGCAACCTGGGAAAAATCTCTCCACGTGGATGCCTGCTAACAATGCACCGGAGGCCAATTTTATTAAAGGAGAGAAACAATGGTGTATATGTATCATTTCACCCAAAACAGAGCAACAATAGCAACTACAGAAATTTACAGTCTCCTATACTCTATATTGGCTGAAAGAAGGATATTTTGGAGTTGTTCACAGACATTCCATGGAGAATACTTTTCTCTAGGGTGCCTTGCACTGGTCTGTCCCAGATGGCTCTAGGATCTTCTGACATTCTTTGACTTCTCTAGCTATTTAGGGTTACTCATCCTTTCCAACACTTTGAGATTTTATGAAACTCTAGGCTTTCCTGATTTGATCTGGGTAGATACTGTATCATAACACGTTCACTCACAATATGCCAGGAGGTTTCGTGGCTGATACAGTGAGAGAAACTAGGACATTTAACTTCTGTGACTGATTCATCTCTGGTAGCATCATGGCTACTCATGTTGGAGCACCACAGTTCCCACAGTGGTTTAGCTCTGGAAACAGCCTAGATGCCAGCCAAGAGGTGAATAGGTAAGAAAATATGGTATAGATACAGGTATAGACAGATGAATATCTATATCTATAGTATGTATATATATGTATACATATACAAAATATGTAATATATATATGCATGCGTATGTATACAGCGGAATATTATTCAGCCACAAAAAGAGTGAAGTGCAAAATAAGTCAGATACAGAAAGTTAAATATTACATGATTTCTTTTACATGAGTAACTTAAAATATAAATAAACGGATAAAATAAAGCAGATATGATAGGAAAAGTATCAAGACAGAGGTGAGGAAAAGAAGATATGGCAATTAAAATTCAAAAAATGCTATATGCATGGACCAATGCTACCAAAGCATATCACTCTTCCATATTGCAAACATACACTAAAAAAACCTATCAAAAGAAAAAAAATGAATTATGATGTGTGATTTGTTCAGCTATCTGTCATAAACCACAGTGAAAATAACTAAACATAAACAGAATGAATGCTTATGATGGGCTCTGGAAGGTTCTACCTTTAGGGCTTTGAGCACAGACACAGACAGGAAAAAACTGAGCTGAGCTGTACAGAGAGTTGGGAGGAAAAAAAACCAGATTTATTGCTCTGGAAACCAAGAAAAGAACATGTTTCAGAAAGCAGGTGTTTCACTTGAAACAACTGCTTTGGCGATGTTAAAAAGAATGAGAACAGATGTGGAAAAACCACGAGGATACCCAGTCAGTTAATCAGGTTGCTTTGTGTGGAGTGTATCGGAGAGAAGCCTGGCAGAGGGTGGGAGGTGTCTGCTGTGGAAGGTGCAGACTGATCAGGAGCATGCAAGACTGTCCAGGAAGATAAACAGAGAAATGGGGGTGCCAGTGGACGGACATGTGAGGCTGCAGGGAAGTTCCTCGTTTACCTTTTCATAAGGACCAGGTGGGCTGATGGGACTAATCCCGCTGAGGGAAACCAGCGATTCTGAGTGAGAAGTGACTGGAGGAGGGCGTGGTGGCGCTCATCTGTAACCGCAGCACTCTGTGAGGCTGAGGTAGGAAGGCCTCAACTTTGAGCTGAGCCTGTACAACCTGGTGATTTAGCAAGACCCTGTCTCAAAATAAAAAATGAGAAAGGAAATAGGGTATAGCTTAATGTGCAGGCCCTAAGTTCAATCTCCAGGACTGTGAAAATAAAAAAGAAAAGAAAAGAAAATGAATGACAAAGAAATTCTTGAGAAAGCAGTAAGCCAGAGAAATAGTAAAACTGGGTCAAAATGCAGTGCAACAGAAAACAAATAAAAAAATTCAGATACAAATGCAGTTAAGTTTGCATCCTTGGCTACAGAAAAGAAGAGAAATTCTCAATCTGTTGGCTTTAATTTTCCCAGGGAAGTATAAGAAAATATACACTGAGAGCTTAGAAATGAAGGGGGCCAGGGATCTAGCTCAGTGGTTCCAGCGCCTGCTTTTCATGTGCAAGGGGCCATGTTTGATCCCCTGGTAACCACATACAACAAGGCTGGGCATGGAGACTCACACCCACCAGCAATCTGTACCACATACCACAGTGCTGGGCATGGTGGCTCACACCTGTAATCCCAGCCCTCAGGAAGCAGAGGCAGGAGGATTGCTGTGAGTTTGAGGATGGCCTGGGCTACACAGTTAGCTGAGGGCCAATCTGAACTGCAAAGCAAGACCATGATTCAGGGAAAAAAAAAAAAAAAAAAAAAAAAAAAAAAAAAAAAAAAAAAGAACAAACTAGTGTGTGAGCAAGGAGAGAAAAGAGAGGAAGGGACTTCTAGGACACACGGTGGAAAGGGACAGTCAGCCTGAGGTGGGAATTCGCCCAACCTGAGCTCCTCAGATCACTGATGAGGCTTCAATCATGATCCATGAAAACAGTGGGAAGCCCTCGAAGGGTTCCAGCTAAGGAGGCAGCACAGCCATCATGCATGCTGAAGTCCTGCTCTTCCTTCACAGACCCCGGCTGAGAACCCTGCGCACGCAGCGTTAGAACAACTCGGAAGGGTGATGGGAAATGGAGTGTGGTGTTGGGACTCTGAGGATGTCTCAACTGCAAAACTGATAAAACACGGTTTTCAAGTGATATAGATAGAAGGGAAAGGGTCATAGAAAGTCTTTTAAGAGTCTGGTCAGCATTGCTAGTGAGTGATATGAGCATTCACAGAAATGCAGACTTCATGAGGCTTAGTTTTGAGAAGAGAGAGATACTCATATTGGTGTCCGAAGTCTTGCATTTTAGGGGTATTATTGTGCTCAAGAGAAGAGTATGGATTAGCTGTTGAGCTCTTTGGGTATGGCTCATGGGGAAGAAGTCCTGGCAGAAGGCACAAAACATACTTTCGGAAGAGAAGAAAAGGTGTGGCATTGGTCATGAGGAATTTAACAGCAACGTCAGCTGACACTAATTGAGTGATTACAATCAGCTGGATACAGACTATTCCACTCCATGTGCATCGGGAAAAGCTGTTGTCATTCGCTAGTTTGCAGATGGAAAAATGTAGGCAAAGGAAGATTAAGTAAACTGAGTCTATAGACAGTAAAGAGTCTAAATTTAACTGGAAACTTCATAAAGTGGGGTTTTATATCACTTACAAAGATATCAAGATCCCTAGCAAGGTGGTTTCACCGCAAGGCAGAACTTCTCTTTGGTCACAAATCTATTTATAACTCTCAATTTGCCAAATTTCAGAACAATGACTGTGTACAACTCTGCTTCAAATCCAAATTTGTACTTCCCACACTTCACCAGTATCACAGGATTTTCAGTTAGAGAGGCAATAAATGATCATTGTAGACAAAACATAGCACGCAGCAAAAATTTCCACTACCAAAAATAGAAAAGAGAGGTAATCACATTTAAACGCATTTCTAACATGTGTATGTTTGTACTGATGTATCTCTTTTGGTGACAAAGAATGTATGTTGATTATAACCTAATTTTGGTAGTAAGCATGGATTATGTGTCAATTAACAGACTAAGTGGTTTTCTGTGGCCGTAGCAGCTGGCTCCCTCTTCATATTTTGATGTGATCAGTGTTATCTCAAGAAGCGCTCTGCTCTCCCTGGTGAGGCGTGTGTGACTGGGAGGGTCCCTGGTTCTTCCTGTCAGATGCACTTTCCACCACACTGAAGCAGTTCTGAGGGAGGTTGTGCACCTTTCTCTCTTTCTGATTTCCTCTCAGGTTTTCCCCTTCCCCCTTCCCAGAACCTCTGACGTTTTTTGTTTCTATTACAACGGCAGAGGGCGGGTAATGTTGGTGGCACAGGAAGGAAAATGTTTATTATTATTTTCTCCAAGCCCCTTGCTTTGTTTTCAGAATTGGGCTTTATGTGTATTTTGTTTATTTCTCCAAAGGCCTCAGGACACCCAGACTGGAGCATGAGAAATGACTGTTACGGTTTCTCTGCTTTGCCCAGAGCCCAGGGCCACTGCAGGTCCCCAGCTTCCGGTCCCCAGGGCCTTCCTGTGCTGGTCATGAGCAAGAGGTCAGAGGTGGAGGTCAAAGGAGCTGCTGATTGCGCATGTTGATCACAAGAGTGTGAATGGTCCTAGAAAAAATGGAAGAAAGAAACATAAGAACTACTTTATTTGCAGATGGGCTTTGTAGTTTTGCAAAGTTTGGTTTGTATTCTGTCCTTTGTCTATCCAAGGTTAAGGACAGACAGAAAGAGAGTGCAGGAGCTCGACCAACTTGGCTAAAGCGCTGTGCTTCTCAGCACTGAGCCCTGACGTTTGAGAAGATTTCAGGCAGGGAGTTCATTTGTTTATTTTTCAAACAGATGTTCGTCATGAAGATCCAGACCCTGATAGTTCTTAACTGCACTTAGATTTTTTAAAATTCTATTATAGGTCTACAAATAATTTTATAAGTGTTTATTGGATCCAAAACTCTCTATGAGGTATGTGAAAAGCAGGTTACTGTAGTGGGAGAGGCAGCTTTAAATCAGAAATCTAAAGGCTTGCTTATGCTCCTTGAAAATGGAAGACCTGTACACAAGATCAGTTCCTCTCTAGCCTCCTCACCTTTTCACATGAGTGAAAAAACGCCTGCTGAAAACGCTCAGCACTATTTGAAAACATTCTCTCGGTCTCAGAGTTTACAGCCCAGTTGGAGTAAGCAGAGGTCAGATGCAAAATCTTCTTTAAAAATGTAGGAGTTAAATAGTAACAGAAGAGATCAAGAGATGTTGCGAGATAATGCTTGATTAATTGCCAGCGTGGAGGCCTGAGCAGAGAGAGGAGTGAGGCTGGAATTGTCCAGGGATGAGAAAGGACAGCCACACCTCCTCCCTCAGCCCCCTGAGCTTTCAGACTATGAGTCTGCAGGTTGAGTCATCAGAGAGATGACAGCAATATCATGTTCACATTCTGATAAACAGATTTCATAAGCAAAAGACATTTGCTACAGTTTCAGACCTTTAATATCCATGTGAGAAGAGGAGACAGTGCCACTCAGCTAAGGAAAGAAAAAGAATCAGAGAAATCTGGGCCTGAATTTTGAGTTCTCCTTTCTTGTTGCATTCCTGATCTTGAAGCTCAGAGATGTAAAAGGAGACAAGCCAAGAAAATAAAACTTACCTCGGGCTGGTAAGAATTCACAGCACCGAGACACAGGTCGACTTCTGTGTGGAAGAGGTTGGGGACAGGCCAAATAAAGGCACACTGTGCTCAGAGTCCCCGCGGAGAAAACAGGCGATGAGCTGAATGGAGAAGGGGCGGCCAAGCTCTGCAGCCCAGAGGCTGGTGGCTGTGTCCGGGGGACAGAAATGAGCCAGGGCAGCAGGGACTTGCAGGCCACACCCAGTGATCCTCACTCTGAAAGCAGGGAGGCTGTGCGAGTGGAGGGTAGCTGTTGGCACACACGAGAGGCTGCTCATCTTGGGGGTCGGTGGCATGCGTTTCTTCATTCTGATACCTCACACCTAGCTGATACATGATGTGTTGAAGTAAATTTAGGGTGCAGACAATGCGAACCCAGTTGTGATAATCCTGGTGTCAGGGCTCCTGCTACTACCAAACCAGACATTTCATAACATAAGTTTGTAACTTCATATTTAATAGTTGCCCACTAAATATTCTAATCTACCCTAAAGTGAGAAGGGCATCACCCTATTGAGATTTAGCAATAGGCCTTCTTCTGGGCACCGTGGCCTTGTAGCAGTTTAATTCTCAGCGCCTTTGCTCCTCTTGGTGATACTGGTGCTCCAGCTCCAGCGTGGCCGCTATTGCCTCTGGGCGGCCAGAGTGCTTCCACGGAAGACACCAGGAGGAAAATCCTAGGTGTTGAAGGTGAGAGTACCTCCAGGTTCTCTGGTACGGGGGTAACTGCTGCTTCACTGTGGCTGGTGCCCCAGAGAGGAGGTA